>JAASFH010000761.1:0-12874 GCA_023333695.1 Globisporangium yorkense
GCTGCTCGTCGCTGTCCTCCGGCTCGTTCTTCGAGGACGCATCTACCGTCGACTGGCGATACACACGCGCGATCTGCACCGCGCCACTAAAGTTTGCAAGCACCGCGTTGCGCTCGAGGCGGAGCTCGCGCAGCGTCTGCCGATCCTCGCTCTGTAGCTCTTCGTGGCCATCCGCAGCGCCAACAGCAGCTGCGATTGCGGCTGAGCCGCTCTCGCTCTTCAGCGCCACTGCACCCGCCAGCTCCGAGTGCGCGAGCGCGAGCGCACGCAGCAGCGCAGCGGAACGAACTTCCCCGCGGCCATATTTTTTGACAATCAATTTTGACAATCAAAATTGCCAAGAGCATGGCAACTCGAGGAGCTGGCCGAGGCAGGAGACCACCGCGCTTCCAAGCGACCTTCTCGGTGCGCAGCCTGCGGTGGGTGCTCCGTCTCACTGCGCGCGGTTTTCGTACTGCTCTCGGGTTCTTTCTCACGCTGCGAGCAGCTCGACGCTCGCAGGAGTCGCGCTCGGCGTGGGCATCGGATCCGTCGGCGTGCTGCTGACGCTCGGGAAGCTGCGCGAGTCGGACGACGAGCTGCATGAAAAGCGAGTCCAACGATCGAATGCTCCTGGCGATTCGGCTTCCCAGCGGCCGCTACATTTGCAGCACGAGGCGCTGCGCTACGGCGCCCCCTCGACCGCGAACGTGCACGTGCGGACGGGATACGTCGTCTCCTACGACTTCCGCACGCGCAACGCGTCGTGGGTGCTCGAACACCTCACGAGGGACTCGCTGTTCTCGTCAGACGACGCGGCACCAGCTGACCGCACCAAGTCATCGTTCACGACCGACGCGCTCGCCCCCGAGCCCTTCCGCGTGCACCCGAACGTGTTCCTCAAGAGCGGCTACGACAAAGGCCACTTGGCGCCAGCGCGTACGGTGACCGTTGTCGGTAGTCCATCGAAATGTCGGGCTGGAGCCTAACGGAGATGTGTGGGTGGGTGGGTGCGTACGGAACGACAGGAGACATGACGGCGTCCCAGCAAGCGATGAACGAGAGCTTCCTGATGACCAACATCTCACCGCAGGTCGGCGTGGGCTTCAACCGTGGCTACTGGTCGCGCTTCGAGGGCTTCGTGCGCCACCTCGCAGGACAGTTCGACGGCCTATACGTCGTCACAGGGCCGCTCTTCCTGCCGACGGTGCGTTGGGAGTACAGAGTCCCTCTCTGGATGCCCACGCTGCCACTCACCTCTTGCTGCTCACGCGCAGAAGCACAAGAAGACGGGCGAGTTCCAGGTGAAGTATGCGCTCCTGGGCACGCCGCCGGACGCAGTCGCGGTGCCGACGCACTTCTTCAAGGTCGTGCTCGGCCGGAAGAAGGACGGGGCGTTCGCCGCCGCGGGCTTCATCCTCCCGAACAAGGCGATCCCGGACAAGAAGGACCTGCGCGACTTCCTCACGCCGATCGACGTGATCGAGAAGTACGCGGGGCTGCTCTTCTTCGACAAGGTGAGCAAGGGACGACGTGTGGCTCTGACCTTGAACCACGCGTCTCACACTTGTTGCTATGTGATGCATGCGCCGCAGCTGAGCAGTGTCGACAAGCTCGACCTGTGTGCGGAGACCAAGTGCGCGCTCGCGAAAGCAGCGTACCGTCGGGCGCTCTCCGACAAGTAGAGATTCAATGAACGCGTACGTGGGGCGCAAGCCGCCTCTGCATGCATCGATACGCTCGGTATGCTGCTGGTATTGGTAGGTGCTCCATCCATCTGCGCTCTCTGCGACAAACTAGTTGCGCTGCTGAGGCGCAGGCGGCTGCTGCGTCGGCGGCGGGCGGTTCTGGTAGTACTGCGGTGGCGCCGCGCCCACCGCGCCGTAGCCCTGCTGCGCGTACGGGTCCGCCATCCCCGGGTAGGCGTTGTACTGCACGTGCTGCTGCGGCATCTGCGGCGGCACCACGCCGTACTGGCCCGGTATCGCGGCGTACATCGGCATGGCGTACGGCTGCACGGACGCAGGCATCACCGGCGCCATGGCGCCAGGGTACCCCATCGCGACGCCGGCGCCATGGCGATGGTCGCTGCCGCCTCCACGCGATCCGCCCTGAGACGCCAGGTTGCAAGTCGTTGTTCGTCCCTGTACACAGCATCATGGGGAGGTTAGCGCGCCGACTGATGATCGAGAGAGAGAGAGAGAAGGCTCCAAGCTGCACGCACGTCGATGATCTTCTGCGGCTGCTGCAGCGCGCGGTCCGCCGACGCCTTGTGCACATACGTGATGAAGCCGAAGCCCTTGCTCTTGCCCGTGGCGCGGTCTCGCGCGATCATCGCCTCCACGAGCTCGCCGAACTTGAGGAACTCGGCGCGGAACATGTCGTCCGTCGTGTTCCACGACAGCCCGCGCACGAACAGCTTGCGCTCCGACTCGTCCGACGCCGCGCTAGCTGCGGCAGGAAGAGCTGCTGTCTGGTGCTGCTGCTGCGGGGGCATCTGTGGTCCGATCGCGTACGCTTGCGCTGCGACTGGGGCGTGCGCTGCAGAGGCGCTGGAGCGCTGAGCCTGCTGGTGCTGGTGGTAGTCGTCCTGCTGTGAGCGCAGCGCCGCCAAGTTGCACGAAGCTCTCCGTCCCTGGTTTCCGTCCAACAGAGCGTCAGGACGCCTAGACGCGCTCCGAGGATGAAGCTGCTCCACCATACAAGTACGTACGTCAATCTCGACATACTGCTGGTCGATCGCGCGCTGCGCCGCCTCCATGTCGACGAAAGTGACGAAGCCGTAGCCCTTGGACTTGTTCGTGCCCTTGTCGTAGATGACCGCGCCTTCCTCGACGTCGCCGAAGCCGCTGAAGGCGTCCTTGAGCCCCTCGGACGTCGTCTCCCACGCGAGCCCCCGCACGAAGACCTTGCGGTGCGCCACGTCGGCGCTGGCTACGGACTTGATTTCATTGTAGATGTTATCATACTGAGCCGCACTGTTGTTGCCAGAGTCGTCGCATGCACCAGCACATCCATCCATCCCATGCACGTAGGTATACACACGTATACATCCCGTCGCATCGCCATCACGTATACAACCACACACGCACACACATACACACACACACACAGAAGCACGAGTCGCATCAACACACGTCGCACTCGCAGCGCCGCACGCACGCACACCCACACTGAAGTCATCTCACTACGTACGCGCTCGCGAGGATCGCCAGCAGCTGCTCGCGCGTGAACGGCTCCAGCAGCTTCACGATCGCCTCCTTCTCGCGCGCGAGCAGCTGCGCGCTGTCGCCAAACGCCGCCTGCGCCGCCGCTCGGTCGTCGTCGTCCAGGCGGCGCTTCTTGTGCTGCTCCGTGTCGCTCATGGTCGTGCGTCTGCGTCTGCGTCTGCGTCTGCTGTGTTTCCCGAAATGAGGCTGTTGGTGGTGGGGACAGAGCTGGAAACGGATAGTGATGTAAATGAGGTAACCCAGATCTCCCTCATTTACATCACTATCAGTTGATTCCATCGCATCCCCCCAAAGAGCGCGATCAAGCTTGAAGTCATGCGCAGCGCGTCGTCGCAGCCGTCGCCGTCCGACGCGAAGCCGCCGCTGCCGCCCGCGCGCTTCCCGGAGGGCGGCGCCGAGGTCGTCGTGAAGCGCAACCAGTCCAAGTACGACTTCGTGAAGGTGCGCGTGTGGGTCGGCGACCACTTCTACGTGCTCTCGCGCTACCTCGTCTGCCGCGCGCTCGTGAGCACCAAGGTGCGGGTTTTGATATTGGACGCTGCTAGTAAGTATGAGGGGGGACACCGAACTCGCTATTGCTACCAGATCCACGCGAAGGACGCGGTGCAGATCTCGCTCGACCTCAAGCGGGTGCGTGGGTTCTGAGCTGAACGAGCGACTCGACGGATGTCCTCAGTACTGACGCGGGTGGTGACGCTGCAGACGCTCGTGGACCTCGGACTCACGGACATCGTGCAGGTGTGGCGGTGATAAGAGGAACAGCTGGTGGCTAGTGGCGCTCATGAGCGGAGGTGGTGGCTGCTGGTGAATGGCGCAGGAGCAATTCGAGGACTTTCTCTACAAGACGATGCTCGTGTTCGGATACGGCGAGGCGCACATCTCGTGCTACCGGATGATGGCAAGGTACGCGTGTGTGCGTGTGTGTCATGGCGCCATACTCTCTTCCAGTGTTAACGAGTGACGCTTTTGGTGTTCGACGCCGCCAGCTTCCACCGGAACCGCGTGCCGCTGCTCATCATCCTCGCGGGCACCGCGTGCACCGGCAAGTCCACGCTCGCGACCAAGGTACCATGCGGCTGCTGCTTCCGTTGCTGGTAGTGAGTGGCGACTGGTTGGTGACGCAACTGGTGCTGCGCTGCAGCTCGCGGACCGCCTCAACCTCTCGAGCGTGCTGCAGACGGACCTCATCTTCGAGCTCATGTGCAACTTCTCCGGGTGCGTCTGCTTCTGAAGTGGCTGCAGCGCTTCCACCCCCTTGCGGCTACTGACAGGAGACGGCCATGCTGCAGACGCGAGGAGACGCTGTACTACAGCGAGGAGTTCGCGTCGACCGAGGCGCTGCTGGCGGAGTACAAGAGCGACTGCGACGTCGTGCGCAAGGGCGTGACGTCCGACATCGACAAGTGCCTGAAGGAGGGCAAGTCGCTCATCGTCGAGGGCTTCCACATCGACCCGCGGCTGTACCAGAAGGAGGCGGCCGTGCAGGTGCGCGCGGGCACAACCAGCGGCGGCAGCGCAGGCCTGTCGGGCATCGTCGTGCCGTTCCTCCTCACGCTGGACGAGCCGAGCCACTGGGCGTTCATGACGAACTGCCCGGACCCGCGGTACCGCACGGACGCGGCGCAGCAGTTCGGCTTCTCGAACCTGCAGCGCGTGCAGAGCTACTTGACGGCGCACGCGCTGGAGCCCGGCGTGCTCTCGTTCCTCGAGATCCCGATCAACGTGCACTCGTTCCACGAGACGCTCGACCTGCTGCACGACATCGTGCTCCAGCGCATCGAGGCGGAGTACGTCGTGAGCAGCCAGATCGACGAGGCGGCGGGTCCAGCAGCAGCAGCAGCAGCAGCAGTAGGAACAGGAACAGGAACAGGGGCGAGCGCCTAGCACTGCATCTGATATCAAGCGCTGGCGTGCGTGGCACCGTCGCCACCACTCACGTCGGACTCGCATCTTGCGCTGCGTATTCGACCGTGCGACTCCGTTTACGCCCGTGACGAGCAGGCTGTGGCTGTCCCAACCAGCCAGAGATGGCAGTTGCGCCTCTCATTCGCGCTTCCCCATCCAGAACCTCAGCAGGTCACGTCACTCAAGCAGCCTCCCGATGTCCTCGAAGACGCCGCGCGTGCTGCCGCCGCAGTATTCTGCGCGGCTCTTCCGCTCGTCGTTCACCACGTGCTTCTCCGTGGCCTTCGCGGCGAAGCACGAGCTCTGGGCGTGCGCGAGCGTGGCGCTGCTCGTGCTCTTCACATCGCTCAACTACTGGCGCGACCCGGTGGTCGGCTGGCGGCGCTCGGTCGACATCGCCGCCGTCGGCGTCGGCATGGCCTACCACATCTACTGCGCGACGTTCTGCGAGCGCGCGTACCAGGTGTCGTACCTGCTCTTCGTGCTCAACACCGCGTACTGCTACCGACGCGCGCGCGAGGCGCCGAGCCAGGACGCGTCCTCTGCGTGGCACTGCGGCGTGCACGTCGCCGGCAACGTCGCCAACATGCTGCTCTACACGGGGCTCGCAGTCTAATGCAACTCTATCTAGTTATCCTCCGATGCGCTTGTGTGCTGCTACTCGGCGCGCGACGACGCGAAGCCCGAGCTCTCGATGCGCCGCATCGCCTGCACCGTGCGCGCGTTCACGCGTTCCTTCGAGAACGCAGAGTGCGCGCACGCGACTGTGAACGAGTACGTCACGGACGAGCGGCTGGTGCGCGGGCACGTGTACGTGTCGGTGAGCTGATACGCGAGCGTCATGGGCGCCGGGAAGCTCTCGCGCAGGATCGCGACCATCTTGTCCTCCGTGAAGCCATCGTGCGTCCAAAAGCTGATCGCGCGCGTCCACTCGATCGGGAACGGCGCCGTGACGCCGAGGTCCTCGCGGCAGAAGACGTGCGAGACGCTCTCGGGCGTCCAGAAGCCGCGCTCGCGCAGCTTGTAGCCGACCGAGTAGTAGCCGAGCGCCGCGAGCTTCTCGACGGGGCACAGGTGCGCGTCGCACAGCACGAGCCCGGCGTCAGCGGCGCAGTGCACCACCTGCCACGTATCTCCCCAAGCGCGCGGCTTGGGATCGATCGGCGTGCCGCCCTGCCCAGCGCACAGTGTGACCCACACGAGCCCGTCGCGCGCGAGCACGTCGCCGACGCTGGCGAAGAACTCACGCAGCAGCTGCCGGTGCCGGTGGATCTTGTTGCGCTTGGCGCCGCCCGCCGCGAAGTGCGGGAAGTTGAACACGACGCGGTCGAAGCGCTCGCTTGCTGTCGCCTTCTCTGCCCACGCGCCGAGCTGCGTGGCGTCCACCTCGTGCGCCACATGCGCGCCGCCCGCCTCCAGCTCTTCCAGCACTTGCGCGGCGCTCGGGTACATGCGCAGCAGCTGCTCGCGCGCGTCCAGCGACGTGGCCGTGAGCGCCACGTCGCCTGCCGCTATGCTCTCGGCGTTCGCCCGCAGGAACGCGCGCGCGAACGAGAAGTTGCCGTCGCCCACCACGAGCACGCGGCCGCCGCGGCTACTGAGGCCCAGGTCCGTGAGGTCGCCGACGGCGCCGGCGCTCGGTGTCGCCATGCGGTGCAGCGCGCGCAGCGGAAGGCGAAGTGGTCGGCGCAGACTACTGAGAGCCATTCGACAAAATGACGTGGGAAAGTTCCGATCCACATGTATGATAAACAGGCTATAAAGAAGATCACGATTCTCGTCAAGCTCATGACAGGCATCACATAGGCATGGATGTGTCCTCACCCTCATGCCAACCTACTTACTTCCTACTTCACCTACGTGTGCGCGACGCCTACGAGAACCACTGGAACCAGAGCAGCGCCAGCACGAGCACCACGAGCGACGGCACCAGCAGCGTCACGACTCGGCGCTCAGTCGGCGACGCCGGCGGCAGCGCTTTCTCTTTCTCCGCAGTGCTCGACGCCTCCTTCTCCACCTTCGTCGTGGTCTGGTCGAGTATGACGCTCTTCTTCTCATTCGCGCCTGACTGCTTCTCCTCTCGCTGGCGGAGCTGCAGCATTCACACACAACAAGGTTCTCCGTTAGTCGCCACCATCGTCACCGACATCATCACCCATGAGCTCTTCCCCTTCCTCCCGTCCTACCGTCAGCTCAATGTCGTCGATGCGCATGCGCAGCTGCCACGGAACGGGCACCTGCTGCTCGCCCAGCGCCGTCACGAGCTCCTCGCGGTGCGCCAGGAAGCACTGGTAGCGCGTCACCACCTCCTCGCCGAACTCGTCGTCCTGCTTGGCGCGCACGTGCGCCGCCTGCAGCTCGTCATCCAGCTCGTAGAGCCGCTCGAGCAGCGTGCGCAGCTCCCGCGAGTGCTGTTCGAGCGGCTCGAGGCCCTGGGTTAGCAGCGAGCTGCGCGTCATTGGCGTGCTGGTAGCAGTCACTTCCGAGTCTCTCTTGGAGCCTGCGAGTTCGTCAATGAGTGCACACAAGCAGCTCCGGAGGAGCTCAACTGTCAACTGTCACACTCACGCTCCAGAGTAATCACAAGTGGATTTTTCACATAATAATGTGGGTGCACACGCTGGCAAAGAGCACAAGCTCGCTCAGAGCTCCACGACGTCGTTGCGGCGCTGGCCGTAGCCGGCGCGCTCGTCCGCGATGTAATGGTTCGCGGCCGTGCGGCGGTTCTGGTCGTACTCGCGCACCTCGTAGCCGCGCTGCTCGGCCTCCTGCATGTGCGTGCCCGAGCGCAGCCGGATCTCGCCGCCGTCGTCGATGTTGTACTCGTTCTGGGTGTTCACGTACGGAGAGCGCTGCTGCTGCGGCTGCTGCTGCTTGTACCCATACTGCTGGCCGTACTGCTGCTCGTCGTACAGCTGGTGGTCGTACTGCGACGGCTGCTGCTGCGACGGCTGGTGGCCCTGCGCGAGCGGCATGCGGTCCTTCTGCTGCGGCGTGTCGTCCTTGAAGTAGTCCTGCGCCGTCTGGCCGTCCTCCTCGTCGTACTTGGCGTCGCGCTGGAGCTGGTACTTCTTCCAGAACATGTACAGCGAGCGGATCATGAGCAGGAAGAGCACGAAGAGGTTCAGGCCGACGATCGCGAGCGAGATGCCGTTCTGGAGCTCCGACGGGAAGCCGTCCGACGCCGCCGCGTTGATCAGGAAGAACGTGAGCACGAGCACCGCGATCTTCATGATCATCACGAACGACGTCGTCGTCTGCGCGAAGCGTGAGTTGTGCGGCGACTGGAACTCGAGGTAGAAGAAGAAGAAAACATGGCAGCCGAGGATGACCGAGACCTGGTACGTCGCCTCGACGCCCACGTAGCCCGTGGCGCAGCCCGTGACGAGCGCGAGCATCATCTTGGGCGCGAAGAAGAAGCGGTTCTTGAACTTGTACTCCTCGTAGAGCGGCCCGTAGCGCATGTTGACCGTCTTCTTCATGTGCGCCGCCGTGCCGACATCCTTGATGTCCTCCTCGTGGCGCTTCACGATGAAGTAGCCGTACACGATGATGCCGACCGCGATGAAGAGCAGCGAGAGGCCCGCGAGGATGCACTTGGGGTCCGTCGCGTTGTCCTGCTCGACCGAGTGGTAGATCTGGTACGTGCCCGTCACGCCGATCGTGTACTGCGAGAGGATGAGCACGAGCAGCTCCAAGCCGATCATCTTGTCGAAGAACTTGGTCATGAAGTCCTCGCGCGACATGAAGAGACCCGCGACGAGATACGCGAGTCCGAAGAGCCCCAGGATGCCCGCCATGATCACGATCACGCCCGCGAGCGTCACCAGGAACAGCATGTCTTCCTTGATGCCGAGCGTGCGCGAGTACTTGGCGATGGCCGAGTCCGGCGCCGTGAGGTCGTCCTCCGCGAGTCGACGGCTCGTCCCCGTTAGACGGCGCGTCGAGCTCGAGGTTGAGTTCGTCGCGTTCTCCATCTTGCCAAACGGTAGGAACGTGAAGGCCGACGGCGCCATCTGCTTGCCGAAGAGCGCGAGCGCCGCCGACTTGCCCTTGAGGTCCAACTGGTTGATGAACACGCCGAACTGGCAGATCTCCACGGTCACGACCGCGACGTTGGCGCCAGCAGCAGCGACCGACGCGCCGGCAGCCCCGGCGCCACTCACCACGCTACTCGCGACCGCGGCGATCGAGCTGAGCACGACTGTGACACCGGCGATGCTCGACGACGTGGGGCCGAGCACCTGGCCCGCGAGCGTCGTGTCATCCTTCGTGATCACGCCGCTCGCCTCGTCCTTGGCGCGCTCCTGCTTCTTCTCCTCGTCCGTCGTGCCGTTCACCAGCAGTGCCGAGCACGAGCACGACGAGAACGAGCTCTCAGACGCGTACGCGCACTGCTGCGTCGAGTTCATCGTCGTGTTGGCCAGGAACAGCGCGCTTGTGCTCGCGCGCTCCACGAGCCGCGTCTTCATCGCTGCCGGCATGAAGCTCTCGAGCCCGAAGTTCGCGTACACGGACGACGCGAGCCCGTTGTTGCCGCCGTAGACCCACGCACCGTCCGTGCACGCCGGGAAGGAGCAGATCGAGACGCACGTCGAGCCTACCACCGAACCCACGACGCCACTGTAGATCACGCAGCTGCTCGCGGCCACCGCGGCGTCCACGTCGATGCTCTTGGAGCCGCACGTGATGCCGAGCGTCGCCCACTGGCTGTAGAACGTCTCGTCGCACGTGAACGTGTCCGCCGGCGTGATCGAAGTGGTGTTCGAGCTGGACGAGCTGTTGCTGTTGACGAGGCTGTTCGCGCCGGTGGTGGTCGAGTTCGAGCCCGACGCGGTCGGAGCCACCGTCGTCGTCACGGGAACCAGCGTCGTCACGTCGCTGTCGGCGAGCGTCGCAGAGACGACGCCGGCGTTCACCGACTGCAGGAAGCGGCGCGTCTCACCGGCCGGAGTCGGCGTGGCGCCGTTGACACCTGTGCCGGAGCCCCCGCCTGCCGCCGGCGTGGTGGTCGGCGTCTTCGTCGTCGGGGTCGGCGTGGTGGACGGAGAGCGCGTCGTGGGCGTGGGCGTCGTCGTGGACGAGCCGGGCGAGCGCGTCGTGGGGGTCGGAGTGCCCACGCCGGCATCCGTGCCGCCGGAGCCGTCGCCGCCGGAGCCGCCCTTGTCGCCGACCGTGGCGCCGCCGCCCGTGCCAGAGCCGTCGCCAGAGCCGTCGCTATTCTTCGAGTCGTTCTTGATCACCTCCTTGATCGGGTTCGTGAGCGTCGACGTGACGCGCGACTGCACGTAGAGCGGGCACGTGGTGGTGGCCGCCATGCGCGCGCCGTGGGTCGCCGGCAGCTGCTCGAGCAGCGCGGCGGCGGAGGCCGCGAGCGCCAGCAGCGCGACGCAGCGCATCGTTTTGTTTGGTGTTAAGTATGGAGAGGGGACCTGCAGCAGCTACTGGAAGAGTGCGAAGGTGGCGCTGGCTTCCGCAGTACACACACACACGCGCGCGCTTACTCGAAGGTGGTGGCGGTGGTGCCGACGAGCGCGGATGAGCGGTTGGTTACTGGAGGGAAGAAGCGCGAATGACGACGAGGTCGAGAGAAGAGAGTGGTTGAGGGTTCAAGCCTCCTGAAAACGATTACAAAACCTATAGTTCGGGAAAGAGAGGCTTTACTGTAAACGCTTTATCATTGTAGAAACAGGAAGTCCGATAAATAGTGTCGTTCGAGAGTCAGCGCGACAAGAGGGCGAACGAGGTCGCCCGTGTCAGCACGAAATGCCAACGGCGAGTATCGCGAGCTGCTTACGCTTGCTGCTTGCTGCTGCTGCCTCTTGCTCCCATTCGCTTGCTTGTCTCCGAGACTATCCGCCGCTCTCTCCGTTCGTTGCCCCAACCAAGCTGCGATGCACAGGTCTGCATCCAGCTCAACTGGTGCTGGCGTCAGCCACAGCCGGTCTCCGATGTCGCACTGAAATCGTTCTTGCAGCTTTGGACGCCGCTCGGAGCTGGAGCTGGTGCTGCTACTGCGTGCTTTGGTGCTGCGTGCTTGGCGCACGCACTCTGCATCAGCAGGGCAGCGTCCATCAATCCTGCCGAGTCTTCTGATCGGGAGCACATTTGAAGCTCTCGAGCTTGGGTGTCTCCAACTCACGGAAACTCATGTGTGTAACATTCGTGCATCCATGACTCGGATTTTTTGGAAGCTCGATGGAGGTGTACCATTTTTACCGGATCAGCGTACCGATTCGCACTTACTCGCATGCAAACAGTGCGAAAAGCTTCCAACTCCAAACGCTGACGCGCGACAACAGCAACGATGTTCCAGATCCGCGTGCAGGCGCCGGCGGACGCCATGGCGGCGGACGAGGAAGCTAAGGACGACGAGTCGATGCCGCCCTTGTATTCTGTGCGCAGTGGGCTCCACGGCACCACTGACGCGGAGGCCGAAGAGAAGCAGGCGCCGGACGCGCTCTTCCTCACGGGCAACCCGCTCGTGCGCGTCACACGCGGCAAGCTGCGCTTCTTCCGGCCGGACCAGCCCTACCAGGCGCCTCGCCATGACAGCAACGACAGCACCGGCGGCGGCGGCAATGGGAACAGCGCGCCACACCAGCAGCTGCCGCGCGAGCGTAACACACTGCTCTGCATCGTGACGGTGCCGTCGCACATGGCGCCGGTGGAGCTGCTCGAGTTCCTCGCAGGCTTCCGCGCCGACGTGGCCACAGTACGCGTGCTGCAGGACCCCGACCGCAGCAACTGCATGGCGCTGCTGCAGTTCGCGAGCCAGGAGCGCGCCGACCAGTTCTTCCTGGTGGGTGGCTCGGATGCGCGTCGTAGTGTGGTGATGATGATGCAGCTTGTGCGCTCACTCTCGCTCTCATGCTTGCTGCACACATATACAGGCGCACAACGGCACTTACTTCAACTCAATCGAGCAGGAGCGCTGCAAGATCGTGTTCGTGCGCAGCATCGAGTTCGACGCCGTCGTTGACGGTGGTGCGAGCAGCAGCAGCACCAGCGCTCTTGGTGTGGGCGACTTCGGAGACACTCGGGAGGACGAGAGCAGCCACCATGAAGAGGTCAAGTCGCCCAAGATGCCTCGCAAGCTCTTCCCTCCGCCGCCGCCCGGGATGACCGAGATCCCGACCTGCGCCGTGTGCCTCGACCGTCTTGACGCGTCGGCGTCGGGCATCCTGACCACGCTGTGCAACCACACGTTCCACTGCGACTGCCTCTTCCGGTGGGAGGGGTCGAGCTGCCCCGTGTGTCGCTATAGCCACGGGGATATCGTGTCGGCGTGCGAGGTGCGTGTAGCTTCTCCAGTCTGTTCGTTCCCTATATGTATGAGCGAGTCCTCACGCTCGTGCTGTGCTCAGGTCTGCCACACGACGGAGCACCTCTGGATCTGCTTGATCTGCGGTCACGTCGGCTGCGGACGGTACTCGGGCGAGCACGCAAAGCAGCACTACCAGGAGACGCTGCACACGTACTCACTCGAGCTCGAGACGCAGCGCGTCTGGGACTACGCCGGCGACGGGTACGTGCACCGGCTGATCCTCAACAAGCAGGACGGCAAGTTCGTCGAGTTCCCGAGTCCGAGCTCCGTGAGTGGGGAGCGCTCGCAGATCCCTCCGACGACGACCGCGGAGCAGGAGGAAGGGGAGCATCAAAAGCTGGAGAAGCTCGCTGTCGAGTACAACTTCCTGCTGAAGAG
Organism: Globisporangium yorkense; assembly: GCA_023333695.1. Classification (NCBI taxonomy): domain Eukaryota; phylum Oomycota; class Peronosporomycetes; order Pythiales; family Pythiaceae; genus Globisporangium; species Globisporangium yorkense. The sequence continues at coordinate 12,820 of JAASFH010000761.1, forward strand.
GTGCGTTCTTGCCGAGAGGTGTAGAGTGATGTGGGGATCCTCATCTTGATGCTGA
>JAASFH010000762.1:0-12854 GCA_023333695.1 Globisporangium yorkense
CTCATCACTGTCTGGGTGGCCGAGCGCCTGGGTGAAGGACGCGCCGTTCGGGATGTTGTTGAGATACGACTTGAGCGCGAGCGAGGTCTGGAGCGTCGCGGTCGCGAGCACGGCGGTGAGGTAGATCGTCTTCATACTGCGAGGTTGGTGATGGTGATGGTGTTGTTGCTGTGAGTAGGAGGCGGCAAATTCGCGAGTGAGCGACTCGGTTGACGACTTTCGAGATGAACTGAAGCCGCAGGGGCAGCCTGCAGATCTTCTCCACCGCGTTTGGCTCGTGACTTGGCGCGTTCTGGCCGCGAATCCACCAGCCGGGTTCTGCGAAGTCTCTGTACACTCGTGTCGTTGATCCGTTTGGGACTCGCGACGACGAACCACCAGAACGGCCTTTACATGCGAGAACCAGCTGGTCAGAGCACCACGAAATGCTATATCAAATGTCGGAGGAAGTTACAAGGTGAATATACTTGGAAGTCAAATCGTATCTTTTCTCCCTTTTCGGGTTTTATTACAGTGAATTTTGTAGCCATCCGCGATTAACGATATAATGAGAGTAGTGAGAGCTGAGGGCGGTCATGAACACGACACAGACATCGACACGCGTCGCTCGATGCACGGATCGACTCCGCGCTTCATGCGCTCACGGCCCCAAAGTGCCCATGCCGATCGATACCCTTGTAATTGTGCATGCTTGCGAGATAAGCTTCGTATGTACGTACACTCAGACCACCCGAATGCTCGCAAAGCAAGATTGAAGTGCGCGAGCCAGCTGGACCCCCAGAAGCGCAGCCCGATAGAAACGCAGCCCTGTTGGACGACGACGCACAAGTTGGCTTCCAAGCTCGGTGCAGACAGAGCCACAACCGTCAGCCCGAGCTGTTGACACGGTCTGGCGCCGCGGAACGCACGCGACTGAAGGCAGCAAAGCCCAGCGAGGCTCCTGCGCTGCAGCTGGTGAGTCCAGCTCGAGTTGAGGTTCGCGTTCACGGCGAGCAGCAGCGTTGCGAGAATAGAGAGGAAGAGTCAGAGTCGGGGAACAGACACCTTCACGGTCTCTTCTCAGTCTCTGGTCTCACCTGGCAGGCTCGCTCCCCAGCTGCTGATCCTGAACGAGGCAAACAAGTTCACCATAGGTTCCTCCTCCTCCTCGGATGAACTGCAGGCGAAACTTAGCGGTCGCTCTCAGGATCTGCCGCATCGAACCTCCGGCTTTCGCGCAGGAACGTCGAGCTGCGCGCTTACATAAAACACTCACGGTCAGTCTCAAGGTGTGCTAAGGCAATGTACAGCAGATACTGCTGCAGCAACTCCAGGCAAGAAGGAACGCACAAGTTGCGCAGCAGCAGCGGGTGCGTCGGGTGCAGCGCCAGCGCCTTCGCGTACATTTGCTTCGCGCTCGCCGGCCTCCCACGTCGGCGCAGGAAGTTGGCGTAGTTGCCGAACACGTGCGCGTGCTCCTTATCGAGCGCGTTCACTGCGCCTGAGTTCTCGTCCTTATGCTGCTGCACTTGGTCGTCGCTGCGAACCGGGTCGTGTTCCTTCGCGCTATCAGCAGCTCTCGAGCGCTCTTGGAGTTCCACGCTCTTGATGAGCTGCTCGTAGCACTGCTCAGCGCCTACAAAGTCGCCCACAGCTGTTAGCACCGCAGCATATTGCAGTCGGGTCTTCATGTGGCTTGGCGCGATCCGGAGCGCGAGCTCCAGGAGTTCCTTCGATCGGCGTTTGTGGACCGGGTCGCTTCGCTTCGCTAGCAAGTTCGCGTAGTTGCTCATGACGTTCACGTCGTTCGGTGCGAGGCGCAGCGCCTGCTGGTAGTACTTCTCTGCCTGGTCCATGTCGTGGCGCGCTCGCTTGAGGAAGTTCGCGTAATTCGCGAGATTCTGCGCGTGGATTGGATCAGCACGGAGCGCGAGCTGGAAGTGCTCCTGCGCCATGTCGAGCTGTCCACACACCAGAAAGAGGAACCGCGCATAGTTGCCGAGATTCGTGGCGTGCGTGCCGTCGAGCGCGATGGCTTGCTGGTACGCGCGACTCGTCTCCAGCGCACCGCGCTTCGTCAGTTCGAGAAAGAGCGCCTTCACACCGAGTCGGTCGGCTTGCGATGGGACACCGCTGGCTGTTCCTGTAGCTGGAGATCCCCCACCACCATCCAGCGTCGTTGTCGGCGGACTCCTGCTTGTCAAGCTGCCAAAGTGTCCACCCAGTGAGACGCGATCGCGCTTGATTCGGAACGATGCGGCAGCACGCAACTCGTGACAAAGTTGCTGCTTCTGCTCTGGCTCCAGGTCGCTCCACGTCTGCTTGAACATCGCGCCGGACATCGAGCGGCATCGCAGGAGCACTGGGAGCTCCTGTTTCGTCGTGTCTACCGGAGACGAGCTGGCTATTGGTGTTGCCGAACGCCACGACGGGATCCTCGATTCGAGTGAGCGTGCCGAGTCTCGCGTCTGCTGGAGCAAAAGCTCGTTGATCTGCTGGATACGATCGAGCAGCTCGGCCTCTTTGTTGTGACCTGCAGCAGTGTGGCTGTCATCGTCATCGTTGAGCGCTCGCTTCGTGATCTCGACCGCCTCTCTCGTTTGCTCCACTTGCCTCTGCAGTGTCTCCTGTCGCTTCTCGAGCAGCCGCACCGCGTCTTCCTGCACGAGCTCCAGCGGATGAGACGTTGATGTCGGCGCGAGGATGTGTTTCGACACCGTCACGAGCTCGTGTGCGAAGTAGCTCTTCATCAGGCGCCGGCGCTCGCTCTCGATAGACTCCAGCTGCCGCGACAGCGACTCGAGCGTGTCGTTGAAACCTGCGCCGCGCATGCGCTCCTCGACGATGCGATGCCGCTGCTCGCGGAGCTGATGCAGTTGCTTGCGCTTCTCGAAGAGTTCGTCGTGCAGTTCGCTGTGGAGTCGCTGGCTGTCGTGGTGGTCGCCTCCAGCGTCCGCTTCTTGCGGCGTACTCGTTGAGACTGGGAAGAAGCCCGATGCCGCCTCGTTCAGTCTGCAGCCGCCATGGAGCTCGAGTGTCGGGACGCGCACCGGCATGCGGTGTTGAAAGTGGAGCTCGTCTTTCGCGCCGTCGGAGCTTACGGTCGTTCGCCCGCTTGGGAGGTCGAAGAAGAAGAACTCGGTCGCTGTCGAGTACGAACTCGAGCTGCTCACTGACTTCGTGTCTGCGTCGTCGTTGCCGCCGCCAGCACCGTCTTCGCTTCGGCGACCAGAGAGGTCGTCGCGCAAATGTGAACTGAAGTCAGCACCGGCGGGGGCTACTTGATGCTGCTGAAGAGCGCTGCTGCGCGTATTCACGAGTCGCTGGACAAGTGCATGGCGCCTCGCGTCTCCTTTCAGCCCCGGAGTCTGGGTGCTCTGACCGCGCTCTTCTAGCAGTCGGCGGAGCTCCCCGAGCGCCATGTGCTGGTACCTGTCGATCTGTCTCGATGGTGAGGATGCATGGTGTGAATCGCCATCCTCTTCACCTTCGTCTTCTTTGCCGATCCTTGCTGTTGCTTTCGAGGCACTTTGCCTCGGATTCGGCCGTGCTTGAGCTTGCTGGAGACGAACGACGAGCTCCAGCCGCCTCTCCTCGCCTCGGAGTCCGTCTGTAGTTGTTGAGATACCAAGCGCAGCCAGCGCATCGCGCAGCTCCGCGAGCGACAGCGTCATCTTCGCCGAGTGTCGGGTGGATGGTGCGATGGGAAGCAAGAAATAGCCGAATGTCAAAACAGAGTTCATGAAATACCGGTTAGCTTCAGTACACTAGGATCTGGAGGACTCCAGTTAGTCCAGTCAGTCCTCCGTTGGACTCGTCAAAATCCAGAGCCTGTTTTGATGCTGCGCGCATCCGCGTCCAAGAACGCCAAGCAAGGTCGAGCTCAAAGCTTGGACTCGCGCTGCCAGTTCACTCGCTTCTGACAAATCAGCGAGAAGCGCTTTCAACTTTGCAACTATGACTTGACGTTGGTCGGCTTGGATGCATCGAGTGCACTGTTCGTTTTCACCGATGGACTGGATCACCAAGCAACCTGCGGACGCTGTGATCTGCAGCAACGCAACCATCATCTACTTCTGTACCCTCTTGTTCATTGCAATGCTGGTCATCTCACATCGATTCTCCTCCGAGGCCTCCTCCTGACCGAGTTTGCCCGCTCAACACTGAGAAATGGAGAGCGCAAATAGATCTCATGGCACACCCTTGTATGCGCTTCAGCAGACCCGACCGATCTCGGTTGGAACCTGACAAAGTTTGTCAACGCTTTCATCCATGGCACGATCGAGTTTCCTCGCGTCAAAGATCTCCAGTACATGTTGCATGGCACGGCAAGAGTTGATCACCGAAAGAATCAGGGTCAGATCTCGAAAGCGTGGCGTTCATGCTGAATGTGATCGGAGGCTTCCCCTGTGAGTGCGTTGATCGTACGACGAGAAGTCTTTGCATCGTGTCGGCAAACCGATTGGAGCCTAGAACCTGCCTCGTTGGTGATCTCTTCCAGCTTCCACCAATTCTGTGGTTGCTTGGTGGTCACCAAAGTGCCGAACAAGTTCACGATCTCGAGTGTCTGCAAGATTTCTACCGAGTCTTGGAGTCTGTCGAATAGAAGGCTTTCGGTTCTCCATTACAACGACCGCTATGCTGTAAAGAGCATGCCACATAGAAACACAAAGTGTTTGTATACCTTCATTTATTCACTATTTAATCCCTCTGTTTCCATACTCCACTCAAGTCAAATCTTCTCACAACCGAAAGAGCGAGCGACGTGTGAGGTGTGGAGCCGATGGACGTCGACGGCGACGGCGACTCGGCGCGCGCCGTCGCTGCGAGCATCAACCAGGGTGCGTGCGTGTGGGCGTGTGTCTCTCCCCTCTCTATCTCTTTTACTTTCTCTCTCCCTATCTTACCCGCTGTCGACACTCCCTCTTCATCTCAAACAGAGCAACTGCTGCATGAGCTCGAGCGCAAGTTCCTCGGCGCGAAGAGCGAGCTGGCGGTCGCGGAGGCCGAGAAGCAGGCGCTGGCGGCCGACAAGCGCTTCGCGCGTGCGTATCCATCCCCCCTCACTCACTACGGGCGCTTGCCAGTCGAGGGATAAACCAAGCAGGATCTCTAACAGCGACACTGAATGTGTGCGTGGAGCAGAGGAGGAGCTCGCGCGCGTGCAGGCTCTGGCCGCGCAGCGTGACGCGGAGCTGGCGACCACCAAGGAGCAGTTGCTGCGCGCCTCCAGCGCCAGAGACCAGCTGAGCTTCCAGGTCGCGAGCACGCAGGCGCTGGCGGAGCGCCGTCTCGCGGACATCGAGGCGCTGCAGGGTGCGTGCTTGATGTGTGTGTGTGAGAGAGAGAGTGATGGTAGAGATAAAGAAGCTCATCGCTGCCTTGTGGATGGATGGATGGATGGATGGATGGATGGATGGATGGGACAACAGCCACCGCGAAGCAGCAGGCGAAGCAGCTCGTGGACGCGCAGCGGCGCGAGGTGGAGGCGCTACAGCGCGCGGCCGAGCAGGAGACGCAGGTGGACCCATTGCGCCACAGCATCACGCGCCTCGGCGCAGAGCTCGAGAGCGCCAAGCAGCACTCGGAGTGGCTCGAGAGCCAGGTCGCGGAGAAATCCAAGTTCACGCAGGAGTTGCGCAAGTCGCTCAGCAAGCAGGCGCACGAGTACGAGGAGCTCAAGGTCAGGTACACGGAGGAGCTGACGTCGGCGAAGCGGCAGCTCGAGAACGCGCGGCAGGTGAGCAAGAAGCTCGAGTCGTCGCTGATCCAGTCGAAGGAGCAGGTGAAGGAGGTCCAGGCCGCCAAGGCGCACGACGAAGAGCGGTTCCAGAACGAGCTGAGCGCGCAGCGGCGCCTCGCGGAACTCTACAAGGAGTCGGCGAGCGACGCGAACGCGCGCGTGGTGGAGCTGCAGGAGCTCTGCGAGTCGCTGCGCCAGTCGCTCGCGGAGACGGAAGAGGCGCTGTCGCTCGAGACGGAGCGCACGAAGCAGCAGGTGGAGCACCTCTTCCGCGAGCAGACGGAGGCGTCGGAGAAGGTCATCCAGACGCTGCAAGAGCAGCTGCAGGACGCGAAGGCGAAGATCGACGAGCTGGAGAAGAAGAAGATTTTCTCGCTGCAGACTGCGTCGAGCGTGGCGGACCTGTCGTCTGCTGCGGGCGAGGCGCACCTTGCGGCGCATGGACTGACTCCGAAGCAGATGTACGACCACATCGTCGAGCTCGAGGAAACGCTGCGGAGCGAGCGCGAGGAGAGGGAGCGGCTGCAGGTGTACATGGACCGCATCCTGCGCGAGGTGCAGGAGAAGGCTCCGATCATCATGGGGCTGCGCCTCGACCACGAGCGCGCCGTCGCGAGCCACGCGCAGATGACCGAGCGGCTGGAAGTGTGCACGCAGGAGCTGGCGAAGAGCAAGAGCAAGGAGGAGCACGCATGGAAGGAGAAGCGCGCGTTCGAGACCAAGTGCGAGTCGCTCGCGCAGACGGTCGACGACCTCTCGCGCCAGGTGCAGCACCTGCTGTTCCGTTCGCAGAAGAGCGGCGGCTCGGAGCGTGCGGCGGTGTCTCCGGGCGACGTCGTGTCGGAGAACCTGGTGGTGTTCAAGGACGTCGAGGAGCTCCAAGTGCGCAACCAGCAGTTGCTGACCGTGATTCGCGAGTTATCGGAGATCGCCAAGCAGAAGGACGCGGCAGGTGCGGGCGGTGGGAGCGACTCGTCGTCGTCGTCGCTGTCCCGCCGAGCAACGCACTTTATCGTGTCTGCGGACTCTGATGACGAGGGTGAGCGCATGAGCTCTGCGGACATCAACGAGCGTCTGTCGCAAGCGAGGAAGGAAGTGCAGGAGCTCCGTGCTGAGCGCGAGCAAGAGCGCCAGATGATCGGCGCCATCGTGAAGCAGCGTGACATGTACCGTGTGCTCTTGGCGCAGTCGGACAACAAGTTCTTGGAGTCCTCTGGCAACAGTGGGGCCAGCAGAAGCGCTGGTGCTGCCGAGTCGAGCTCGTCGCGCTCGTCGTCTGTGCACCGTCGCGGGTCGTTCGATATCTCAGAGACGAAGGCACTGCGCGACCTGCAAGCGGAGTTTGACGACTACAAGAAAGAGAAGCAGGTGAACGCGAAGCTGCTGCAGGAGACGGTCGACCAGCTTCGGTCCGAGTCGTCACAGGCGAGACTGGCGCAAATGCAGGCAGAGGTGGAGGTGAAGTGCAGCAAGGAGCGGTACGACGCATCGGAGGCGCGCAGACGGGATGTCGAGGACGAGTTTGTGCGCGTGCGCTCGAAGAACGAGCAGCTGAGCACGCTGCTGGTGCAGCACCAGCAGTTGGTGGTGGACGCCGAGTCGAAGCTGGAAGATGCGGTGTCTCGAGCGCAGAGTCTGAGCATCGAGAAAGAGGCGACAGCTCGCGAGGTGGAGTACCTGAAGAAGCACGAGGCAAAGCTGCAGCAGGAGCTGGCCTCGCTGCGCCTTGACAACACGAACCTGCTCAAGCTGATGGAGTCGACGCGTCGCACGGAGTCCATCCGTGAAGAGCGCGATCGCCGTGAGATCGAGACGCTGGGCCAGAAGGTTGATGTGCTCGAGAACAGACTGCAGGAAGCGTACACGAAGAGCGAAGCGCGGGAGTCGATTGCCGGTGCGAACTTACTGGCGGCGGAGCAAGAGAAGAAGATGGCGTTGACGGAGCTGGAGAAGGTGCGCAAGCTGCAGGTCGAAGCGAGCGAGAAACTCGTGCGCCTCGAAGAGCAAAAGACCTCGGCGGATAGCAAGGTCGCTCTTCTGGAGAAGGAGGTGACTCACCTGCGCGAGCAGCTGCGGAAGGGTACGAGTGCGGCGGCAGCAGAGCGCGTGGCTGCGCTGGAAGTGCAGCTGCGTGACGCCCAGCGCGAAATGCAGTCATCTCTTGCTCTTCGCAAGTCACTGACGGAGAATGTGTCGAGATACAAGGCGATCGCGGATGCGAACGAGAAGAGTCTGTCGGAGCTGTCGAGTGCGAGCGAGAAGTGGAAGGAGAGCCAGGAGCTGAAGCTGCAAGCAGTCGAGAAGGAGCGCGACCATTTCCAGGAAGAGCTGTCGAAGGCGCGAGGTCAGGTGAAGGAGCACTTCGGAGAGCTGAACAAGCTTCGCAACGAGATCGAGCGCATCGAGGAGTCGCACAAGCTGAGCCTCCACGTTGCTGTGGAGAAGCAGAGTCTGGCGTTGATCCAAGCCGAGGGCGCTCAGAAGGAGATCGAGGCACTTCGCGACGAGATCGGACTTTTGAAGGTGGACTTATCGAGTACGCAAGAGAACTACGAGCGGGAGCTGCAGTTGCACGCTGCGGAGGTCGTGAAGGCGTCGGCGTCGCGGAAGCTCATCGAGGACGAGCAGAGGAAGAAGCACGAGCTGTCGAGCGAGGTGTTGGAGCTCAAGACCCGTTTGGCGAGCGTCGACAAGGAAGCGAAGGAGCAGCTGGAGAACTTGCGGAAGGAGCTGGCGGACGCCGCCGAGGCGAAGGACAGTTTGTCGCAGCAGAACAAGCTGCTCCACTCGCAGCTGGAGCGAGCATCCGCTCAGGTTCGTCGCGCGCACGAGCAAGAGTTGATGAAGAGCGTTCTGGAGAAGCGCCAGGCGTCCGGGGACGAAGGAGTAGAGAGTAGCGGCGCTGGAGGTGCTGGCGATGACGTGGCTGCTCGCGCGCTGCACGAGAGAGAAGTGGACGATCTCCGGAGCGTGATTGCATTCCTGCGCCGCGAGAGCGAGATCTCGTCCTCCAAGCTCGAGCTCGCGCAGCAAGAAGTGCAGCGGTACCGCGCACAAGTGCTCAGTCTCGAGTCAACGGCCGAGCGCCTGCGCGGCGATATCAAGGCGGCCACGAGCGCGGGCAGTGCAGGCAGCAGTGAGAACAAGAGCAGCGACGCTGGCGCGACAGATGCGGCCAAGCGTCTTGCACAGCTGGAGCAGCTCAGTCTGCTTCGCGAAAGCAACGCGACGCTGCGCGACGAGAGCCAGAAGAACCTGGCGAAGCTCAAGGACGAAGAGGCGAAGGTGGCGGCTTTGGAGGCGCAGCTGGCTCCGCTGCGAACGTCCGAGTCGGCGCTGAAGGCACAAGTGGCAACTCTGAAGCAAGAAGTTGCGACGCTGAACGAAGCCAACAAGCGCTGGAAGCAGCGCGTGGATCAGTTGGTGGAGAAGTACCAGCAAGTGGATCCCGCCGAGCACGACAAGGTCGTGGCGGAGAATGCGGCTCTGACCAAAGAAGTGGCGGAGCTCAAGAGCAGCCAAACGTCGCTGCAGGCAGAGCTGGAGACGCTGCGATCGAGCGAGGGGAAGAGCCTGGAGGAGGAGAAGACCAAGGTCGAGAACTGGCGCAAGCAGTACGACCGCATCAAGGGGTTCGCGAAGACGTGGAAGACCAAGGCGGAGAACCTCACGAAGCAACTCAACGAGAAGACGAAAGAGCTGGACGACAAGAGCGCGGCGCTGGTCGAAGTGGAGGCCAAGATCAAGGCGCTCGAGAGCGACAAGTCGGCACTTGAGACGAAGCTTTCGACCGCGGAGTCGAAGCAGCAAGATGCCGGGGATGCTGCGGCGTTGGCTGCGAGCGCTTCTGCGCAGGGCGAGAAGGAGCGCCAGGACCTGAAAGATCGACTGGAAGCCGAGCAGAAGAAGAGCACTCAGCTCAAGGACTTCAACGCGCGCTTGATGTCTGGACTGAAGGCGCTCAAGAAGGAGAACGCTGACCTGCGCGACCAAGCGACGGTGTCTGCTGCTGCTGCAGCTGCAGCGCCGACTCCGCCTCCTGCTGAGCAGCCGCAGCCGCAGAACGAGGACGAAGCCATCGCAGGTGGTGCGAGCAGCATTCCTGCTCCTGCTACTACTGTAACAGTGACTCCTGCTGTTGCAGCTGCAGCAACGCCTGAACCATCGGCTCCTGTGGCGCTCAAGTCGGCGGCTGCAGTGAATGTGCAGCCCCCGCTTCCACCTCTTCCGCCGCCAGCGACGACCACTGTTGTCGCGCCGAAGCCAGCGCCTGTGCCCGCCGCTGCGTCAGCACCAGCGTCCACGGTGACCCCAGCGCCTTCGTCGTCGGAGGGTGCAAGCAGTGGTGCAAGTGGTGTGGCGCCAGCGGTTAGAACCGGCACCGGTGCGCCGGCTGGTGTGCCGACCAGCAGCCTTCCAACGTTTAAGGTTTCGACAACGGTTCCTGGTGCGGGCAGCCTTGCGAGTGTAGCGGCCACTGGCGGAGCACCAACATTTGCCATGCCGAGCGCTTTGGGAGGCTCTGCTCCGGTGGTGGCCAAGCCTGTCGAGACGAAGGCGCCTGTTGTGTCAGCTCCAGCACCGGCGGCAGCGTTTGCACCGGCACCTTCGATCGCTGCGCCAGTTCCAGCAGCTGCAGTGCCAGCAGCGAGCGCTGGTGGCGCGGCTCCTGCGGTGTCGGCCGAGGAGAAGCTGCGGCTATTTGCGCTTCAGTCCATGATGAAGAAGCAGGTGCTGCCCAAACCTGCTGCGACGACAACTACGACTGGGACGGCAACAGGAATCGGAGGAGCCGCTGTTCCGACAGTATTCGGAAGCACCCCGACGAAGCAGCCTCCCAACGCCAGCCCCACCAGAGGTACGACGCCTGCCAAGGCAGCTCCCGTCGCTGCATCATCGGAGGAAGAGGCGCTCAAGGTACGAGGCAGTTCGGTGCTTTCAGATCGCTGTTGACTTGTATGCGTTGTTTTTTGTTATCCCGCTCTGACGATGGATGTTGCGTATCGTTTTGTGCTTTCATGATGTTGCAGGCGCGACTTGCAAGCAGCGGCCCGTTCTTGAAGGTGTCGCCTGCAGCGGGAGCGTTCAGTGCGTTCGGGTCCGGCGGCGCGAGCGGCTTGGTGTTCGGAAAGCCGGGAATCACGCTCCCTGTGCCTGCGTCTCCGACGCCAGTTACCGCAGGACTGCCCACGTCAGTAGCCCCGTCCGGTGCGGTAGCCACTTCCACGAACGCAACCACAGCTGCGGCTGCAAACTCTTCTGCTGCCACAAACACGACTGCGGCGGTCCCGCCTGTGGTGGTTCCAGTCGAGACGGAAGCCCACCGTCGCAGCCAGCGACTCGCGCGTTTCGCTGCCCAGAACGCCGCTGCCGTCGCTGCAGGAGGAAATGACGTTGCGGCTTCGTCTGCGAGCGGGAACCTCGCGAAGCGTCCCGCAAGCGGCAGCATCGACATCAGCACGCCGCAGAAGATCGCCAAGACCGTGAGCAGCGCCGACGCAGTTGGAGCGGATGCGAGTGCGACAGACGAGGAGACGAAGACGCAGGATGCTGAGAATGAGCTGACGAGCGCAACGCCCCCGACGCAGCCCGAGTAAGCAGCGCGCGGGATCTGTATTGACTGCCCCAGCAACGAACGACAAGCTGCATGAGTAGCTCCTGTCGCAGGCAAGCACTAAACAGCGAGCAGCGCCACCAGTAGCAATAACAACAGCATCCCCACAGAAACACGGAAAGCAAAAGAGTGCGCAGGCAGCCAGTCAGGCAGGAGCTGCTTGCTTGTGACAATGAACATCCGTTGGCCGTTTACGCTGCAGCCGCTTGCCGGATACCCTGGCAGTTTACAGACTATTGCCACGCGTCCCCGAGACCGCTAGCAGCGAGTACACTCGTGATCAATTACTCCAATAACGCGCCGTTGCAGCGAGGTCCTCCTCACGCGCGAGACAGCCGCGCAAGCAAGCATGCAAGAAGTTCGCTTTGCACTTGCAACCTGCTTTCGCTTCGCACCACCAACAAACAAGCAGCCATCAATCAACTTCACTCCACTGTTGACTCAGACGACAAACGTAAGCTTAGGTTTGCGTCCGTGGCAGTGTCATTGTCATCTGCAGGTAGCTGTGGTTAGCCGAGCAAACTGCGGAGTGAGGAGTGCGGTCGTCGTCATGTGCCGGACCAGTTCGCTTTGCTCATCGAGTCCCGAGCACTCGACGATATGTGGCCGGCGGCGTATCTCTCGAGCACTCGCCTCGCATTCGATGCAGATCGCCTTGGAGTTCTTCGTGTGGCGTTCGTGGCGCTCCGTGCGGTGGTGCCATCGTCGTCGCCTCATAATCGGACCCTAGCCCTCTTCGCGCGGATTATGAGATTATGAGGTGGGTTTGATTATGAGCTTCTTTTTGCCCCTGTCGCTTTTTCCGATGTTAACATCGGGTTACCATCGGATCGGCTCTTTTATGAAATGACGTGAACAAAAGAGTGAAGGACGAAATGGAGAGCGAAGGTCATCGAAGAGTGCTCTCTTGAACCTTCTACTTAGTGTTTGTCCTGTGTACACAACGTAATATACAGTCCTACCTGCGTAGTACCTGCGTATCTACGGCACTCACCTCTTTGGAGTTGCTGTACTCATTAGCGCAGCGCTAACCAAGTCCGTGAGTGTCGTCGGATAGGATGATGAAAGCTGCACTTGCCAACCACGCGTGCACCACGCGTGCTACACGATGGGAGCTGGTTCTGCTGCCCACTGCGATCAAACCGAGCCGGGCAGCGAGTGCCGAGCGAGCGCAGCTCCATCCGATTCACAATCCAATCCGCGCGCTCGGCGGCACATCAGCCACCGCCAGCAGCAGCAGCAATACCAGCACCAGCAACAGCCACTCGCTTCACAACCGCCAGTCTCACGCTCAAGTAACACCAGCAACCATGGACCACTTCGTACAGATCGAGACGCCCAAGACGCGCCGCGACGACGGCCAGTCCAAGTTCCAATCCGACGCGCCAAAGTTCACGCTCGAGTGGAAGCACGTGTCGCTCAAGGCGCGCGTGAAGAACGAGCAGAGCAAGGAGACGGAGGAGAAGGCGATCCTGAACGATGTGAGCGGCCACGCCAAGCCCGGCGAGCTGCTCGTGA
>JAASFH010000763.1:0-12844 GCA_023333695.1 Globisporangium yorkense
CTTCTGGAGACTGTTTACACTTGCTGCACTTTGTCTTAAGTTTCCAGTGGACGAACCGGTTGAGTGCTGACCCCAGCTCGGGGAAGAGGAACTGGCCGAGATTCGCAGTTCGTCGCTTGTCTTTGCGTGGATCCACCAGACGCCATCTGCGCTCCCGGTTCGACGCTTTCGAGAAATGCTCCAGATACGCCACTACGCTCGACATCGACGGCCTCTTCTTAGGGTCTGCTTGCCACATGCGATTGATCAGGAGCTTCTGCTCGCTAGAGACTTCACCAGGAAGCTCTGGCCGCCAACCATTGAGCAGTTTGCGAGTCACCACGCGGCAACTCTCGTCATCTTCATAAGGAAGCCTGCCGCTCAGCGCTTCGAACGCGCACATCGCCAGCGCGAACACGTTCGCTGCTTCTGATGCCGGCGCGCCTCGGATACGTTCTGGGGATCTCCAGCGCACGTCCTCCTCTGGTTGCTGCTGCTCCAGCACTCTCCTACGACCGGAAGCCTTGCTTGGTTCTGTCGGATGCAGACACTTGAACGCACAGATCTTCGCGACTCCGTCTGCACCGATCCAAATGTTGGCGCACCGCAGCGTCTCCAACGCCACCCCGCGCGTCAGCAAGTACTGCAGTCCGAGCGACACCTCGAACAGCTTCTGCCACACTCTGTGCTTGTACTCGTCGCGCTTCAGATACTCGCACAGACTCACACCTTGGACACCCTCGAACACGACCACGAACGGAGGACGAGACTGCGACGCGCCGAACATCTTGAGCACGTTCGGGTGATTGAGTTCGAAGCAAGTGTGCACCGTCTCGACGAATGCTTCGCGATCCAAGAGACTGATCATGAGAGCTGCTTTCGACCACCGGCCGCGAGTCACTGTCAACGTGCGAGTCGAGTTGTGCTTGGTGCCATCGGTGTCGAAAAACAGCTCGTGCAGTGGGATGAACCATCTCGGAACGGAAGGTGGTGTCAGTGGTGCCGTCCCAATAGCCTCGCGCACTTTACACAGCGATGTCTCGAGCAGCACCAGTAGCTCCGCGCTACATGACTCGCCCTGTACGGACAACTTGTGCTGCAGAAGCATCACAGCTTCTTCAAGCGCGGCTTTCTCGCGCAAGTTCGCGTCTTTGGACATCGAACTTTCATCTGCTTCGATCCGAGGCGACTTGCACGCTGCTGGCTCGTCGATTGCGACTCGGAACAGCTCCAGTAGCGCCAGCTCGTCGCTCGCACACTCGATGTTCCAATCAACCATCGAATCACTCGAGGTCGACTCGGCACCTGACTCCACACTCGCCACGCTCGAGGTTGACTCCAGGTCGGTCGATGCAACCTTAACAAGATTCGAGCTAGACTCCATACCCACCGCGCACTCCAGGAACGTCAGCTCCGTGTGGATGTCCCGTACCTGACTCGTCACCTCCGAGCTCGCCACGAGACGCGCGAACACATTGCCAGATGAACACACCGCCTCGAGCTGAAGCAGATCGAACACAATCATGACGAACTGGAAGACGCTCTCACGCGATAATGAGGATGGTGATGATGGTGGAAGATCAGACGATCCCGCGAGCCGCGCGTGTACGCGCTCCAGTCGATCAACCACCCGCGTCCACATCGCTCGAAACTCGCGGGTTTGTGCAGCACGCTCGCGCAGTGTCTGCAGTGTTGCCACGAGAAGCGATCTGTGGTGCTGGTCGATCTCAGATCTGGTGATGGATGCGATGCCTCCAGCGACACTTCCTCTCGGCGCCAAACACCCGTTCTCGAAGAGCGTGGACACGATACTCGCATCTCCCCACCTCGCAGCAAACACCAGCAGCGTGTCGCCGTCATTGTTGTGGACGTGTGCGGATGCGCCAGCACGCAACAAGACTCGAACTGCGTCAAAATGTCCAGCTTTTGCTGCAGCGAGCACAGGAGTGTTTCCGTTGATGTCGGTGATGTTGAGCAGCTCCATCGTGTGGTGCGATGACAAACCGCCGTCTTCTGCTTCTGTGATACGGCTGTGGTCGTCGTTTGAGAGTGCAGTGTGCTGTTGCACCACTCGCATCGTAGGTGATTCCTCTTCGGTCTGGACTGCTGCATCAAAGAGCAAACAGATGATCTTGGTCACACCATTTGTAGCAGCAACGTGGAGCGGAGTCTCACCAAGCGCTGATGTCGCTTGAACACTCGCGTCGTGGACCAGGAGAAGCTTTACGATGCCAGCGTGACCACGTCCAGCTGCGATGAATAGTGATGTGTGTCGCTTTTTGTCTGCTGCATCGATGCTTGCTCCACGAGACAGCAGCGATCTCGCGACATCCACGCGGCCGTATCGAGAAGCAATATGAAGTGGAGTCCATCCTCTGATGGTTGTTGCGTTGATGTTTGCTCCACCAGACAGCAGGGTGTTCACGGTGTCGTCATTGCCGTCTTGAGCGGCCACGATCAGCGGAGTAACCTTCTCCTCATCGGTCGCCGCATCGACGTTCGCTTTTCCCGCCAGAAGGATCTCCACAATGTCGTTGTTGCCATGCTGAGACGCGACGTGCAGTGGAGTCACTCCACCATGTGCCCCAGCGTCAACGCTGGCCCCACTTGACAACAAAAGCCTCACAATGTCCTTGTGACCTTTTTGAGCAGCGATGAAGAGTGGAGTCGCCCCAGCCGCCAGCTCGCCGTCCGGTCTTGCTCCGGCCGAAAGCAGCGCGGCCACAACATCTGCGTGGCCGTTTTGAGCTGCGAGATATAGCGGCGTCATTCCATCCGAGGCAGTCGCGTTGACACTCGCGCCAAGAGGCAACAGCGCAAAGACGACGTCGACGTGACCGTGTTGGGCAGCGATGTGCAGTGGCATCTCCTTGCTCTCTGTCGCTGCGTTGATGTCTGCTCCGAATGATAACAGCTCGACCACGACGTCGTGATGGCCCCCTTGAGCTGCGATGAACAGCGGGGTTACTCCAGTTTCACTTGCCAAGTCGACACTTGCTCCATGCACCAGCAAAGCGGTCACAATGGCAGTGTGGCCTTTCCCTGCAGCCGCGTAGAGCGGGGTATGACCGCCAGCTGTCACTGTGTCGACACTTGCGTTGCTTGACAACAGAGCGTCGACGACGTCCGCAAAGCCGAAGAGAGCCGCATGATACAACGAAGTTGCGCCGATCTCATCCACCGCGTCGACACTCGCGCCATGTGACAGCAACGTCACCACGACATCCTTGTGGCCGTATTGGGAGGCACTATGAAGTAATGATTGGTGATTTGGCCGTGCAGCGTTGACGTTAGCCCCGTTTGACAGCAGATTGACCACGACGTCGTCGTATCCGAGCGAAGCGGCTACGATCAGTGGAGTTGACCCTTGAACGTCTACCACGTCGATGCACGCGCCTTCCGCCATCAAAACCGCGACGACTTCCGCGTGCCCAGCAAATGCGGCGACAAACAATGGTGTTCTGCCGTTCGAATCCTTCGCGTCGATGCTCACCTCTCGAGATAGCAACACGAGTGCGAGTTCCGTGTCGCCGGTCGAAGCGGAGATGTGAAGCGGGGTCGATCCGTCAACAGTGGCAACATCAACGTTTGCCGAATGTAGTAGCAGTTCGGCCACAACGTCCTTGCGTCCAGACTTGATGGCGACGTGCAGCGGTGTACGTCTTCCCAGATCTGGTGAGTTGACGTTTGCTCCTTCCGACAGTAGGTGCTTTACGACTTCTCTGTGGCCTTTCACGGATGCGATGAAGAGCGAGGTCATTCCGTTGACGTCCTCTGCGTCAACTTTCGCCCCACGCGCCAACAGTGACGCCACGATGTCGCAGTGGCCGACATGAGACGCAATGTGCAGCGGAGTCGCTCCAGTGCTGCTCGCAGCCTTGGTGTCCGCACCGCCAGATAGAAGAAGCTCCACGATGTCCTTGTGCCCTTTTTGCGCTGCAATGTGCAGTGGAGTCATTCCATTCGCGCTTGGCACGTTGACACTCGCGTTACTTGAGAGCAACTCGTGTACGACATCTCTGTGACCGTTCGCAGCAGCAGTGAAGAGCGGAGTCCTCCCGGACGAGGTCGGTGCGTTTACGTTGGCACTGTGCGCGATCAAAACCTTCACAGCATCGACGTGGCCTTCTGAGGCAGCGGTGTACAGCGGAGTACCGCCGTTCGTGAACGCCTGGTCGACGCTCGCTCCGGCCGACAGCAAAGCAGCCACGATAGCCATGTGTCCGTACTGGGACGCTGCATACAACGGAGTTGCTCCATCCCCAGTCGCCATGTCGACCCGCGCTCCGTAGGATAACAACGAAGTCACCACGTCCGTGTGACCTACGAGTGCTGCGACGAACAGCGAAGTCGCTCGATTCGCACACGCAGTGTCGACCTTTGCGCCGCAAGACAACAACACACCGACGACTTCGTTGTAGCCGCCCTGAGCAGCGACGTACAGCGGAGTACACCCTTCGGCTGTTGCAATGTCGACGTTCGCCCCGAATGCCACTAACACTGCCACAACATCCACGTGACCGAATAGCGCTGCGAGGAAGAGAGGAGCTGCCCCGTTGCCATTCACCAGGTTGACGTCTGCTCCATGGTCCATCAGAACACGCGCAGTCTCGGCTCGTCCAGCTCGCGACGCCGCTGTCAGCGGCGTGTCCTTTGAATCGGTACCAACTCGATTGATCGCTGCAGCTGCGGATTCTGGCGAGCTGCTCGACAGGAGCCGCAGCACAGCATCGTGGTTGTTCTCCTCCCGGCACGCAGCGACCAGGAGTTCGAGAGTGGACGCTGGAGGGGCTGGCGGGGTTGCGGAGAGCGACATGCCGTCGGTGAGCGCGGCGTCCGCACGAGCACCCGGATCGTTCTTGATCGTCATCAGTGGATCTTCTTGTGGTGCACAATGAGTTATGCGATTGGGGGAGGCAATATATGCATTTTGTGAATTTCCTCTTCAACTCTCCGCACTCAAGACAACGCTTATTGTCAGTGTCTGGCATCGCAGTGACTCTTCCTCGCGACACCAATTATCCGCTCTCGAAGAGTGTGGACACGGCGCTCGCATCTCCCCAAACACTAGCAACGTGTTGCCCTCACCTTCATCGATGTTGCCATCACCTTGTCGTCTTGGTAGACTTCAAGAGGCGTGTAGTTTTGCAATTATTTTCTGTAGCCATTTCGATGGATCTCCCTCGCTTCTGTGGCATTTTTCCCTCGCTTCAGCGACGTGTGGTCCCATCGTTTTGCTGTCTGTTTTGTATCACACATTACATTGCACGAAACCAGCTGGTATCCGATATTCCGTCTAAATCGCTGCGAAATGCGTCAAATCCGCGCACGCCGCGCTAATTCGGTCCGATTTACGCTAAAAGCATCAAGTCAGGCGCCAAAAGCCAGCTCTTCAAAGAGCCGCAAATTGCTCTGTTCGGAAGTCAACGCCTCGAAACCGGAGGCTCGCGGCCCAGCACGCAGCTGGCGCGCACTCAATATGGTGCAGTAACGCGTCCTCATTCCTCTACTCGCCAAGCAGTATCAGCCGATGCGCGCGCTCACGCTCGCGGCGGCGGCGGCGGCGCTGCTGGCGCTCGGCACCAGCAGCAGCGAAAGTGCGCTTCTTTCTACCGCGGCGGGCGACGCGCCGCTCGTGGACGCGCGCGGCCTGGCGTTCGCGTCGCCCGACGCGTTCTGCCGCTTCCACTGCGGCCGCACGCACGCGCGGCGCGTGTTCCGCGAGCTGCGCGGCGCTTCCGAGTGCACGCGTGAGCGCTGTCCTCCGCCCGCAGCAGCTGATGGTCGCGAGCGGCGGCTGCTGCTGCAGGCGGACGCCGGCGTCGAGGTGGAGACTGCGTACACGTTCGCGAGCGTGAACACGAGCGACGCTAGCGACGACAGCAACAGCAGCAGTCGCGAGGGAAACGGGGCGGCACACGCCCCGCTGGAGGAAGAGGACGACGACGACGACAAGGCAGTGCAAGTGGTGGACCTCGTGACGTGCCAGAGCGTCGCGGACACGACGTCCGAGAGCGGCGCGCGTGTGGCGCTCGCGGTGGGCGGTGGGAATGGCGGCGCGAGCGCCTTCCGCGGCTTCTACGACGCATTCTTCCGCGCCTACGATGCGATGGTCGCGAGCGCGGACGCGGCGTTCGACGCCTGCCAACTCCAGTTCCTGCAGCAGGGCTTCCTGGCGAACAGCACGCGCAGCGACAAGACGACGGACGACCCGGCGACGGTGCGCGCCATGCTCATCAAGCTGAAGGCAGGCGGCGCCAGCAGCGCCAGCAACTATAGCAGCGGAAGCGACGAGGCTGTCGCGATGAGCGAGCTCGAGTGCGTGAGCGCGATCAAGGACATCTGGGGCGTGCCGGACACGACGTTTACGCCGTTCCTGACGCGCAGCGACCAGGCGGGCGCCAACGCTACTGTCATGCTCGTGCACGTGAACTCGTCCGTGGCGGACGCGATCGTGGACCTGAGCTGCGTGGGGTCCGTGACGGCGCTGCCGGCGATCCTCAAGCTCACGCCGTTCGCCAGGAGCTCGTACTCGTACGCGCTCGACCCGGCGTCCAGGACAGAAGGCCCGGGGCTCGAGGTGCGACTCGTGGAGGGATCGGACTACGCTGGTGCGTTCACGCGCCTCTCGGCCACGATCGAGAGTGCCACGGGCATCACGAACGTGGTTACGCAGCGTAGTGACACCGAGTCAGCGGCGCGCGTGCTCACAGTCGCGGCGCTCGAGGAGTTCGAGACCTGGGCGCACATTGTCGCGATCATCGTGGACGATGACGCCGTCGAGTGGGTCGACCTCAAGCAGACGATCTCGACCGGCGCGCTCACGCCTGACGCCTCGTTCGAGCAGCGCCTCATGAACGGCGTGAGCAGCAGTCTGCGCCAGCCGCACCGACGTCTCGACGCCTACCTTCAGGATCTCGTGGGCGTCAAGGAGATGCAGAGCAACAACATCACCGGCGCGGGTATCGTTGTGGGCGTCACGGACACAGGGCTGTACGTGGACCACGACCAGTTCGACCAGACGTCCCGCGCGATGTACAACAAGGTGGACAGCACGGCGCGCAAGGTGGTGCTCTACCGCGCGTTCGCGAACAAGGGCGACGAGTCGGAGCAGGTCGTGTGCGGCCACGGCACGCACGTCTCGGGCATCCTCGCTGGCAACTCGTACAGCAAGACGGCGGTGAACCTCGGCATTGCGTACGACGCGCAGATCGCGTTCATGGACATCGGCAAGCAGGCGACGTCGTGTGCGGGAGTCAAAGGCTGCGAGGTGACGCTCGAGACGCCGGGCGATGTTGAGGATCTCATGAGCCCGCAGGTGCAGGCTGGCGCCAAGATCTTCTCGTTCTCGTGGGGCACGGGCGGCAACGACTACAACACGCAGTCGCGCGACCTGGACAACTACATCTACAACCACCCGGAGATCCTCATCATCGTGGCGGCCGGCAACAGCGGCGACAAGGGTTCGTACACAATCAGCTCTCCGTCGGGAGCCAAGAACGTGCTCTCGATCGGTGCGTCGCTCAATGACGCGGCTTCGTTCACGACCACGCCGTGCCCCGCGGTGCTGAACAAGCAGACAGTGGCGTCGTTCTCGTCGATCGGACCGACGCTCGATGGCCGTCAGAAGCCTGACATTGTCGCGCCGGGCATGGCGGTGCTGTCGGCGCAGTCCGAGGCGCCAGGCTCGACGGTTAAATCGACCGCGATCTGTTCACTGCAGGGCACGTCGCAGTCGACCCCGGTGGTAGCCGGCATGGCCGTGCTGCTGTACGAGTGGCTGCGCGATGGCTGGTGGAAGAACGGCGTGAAGGAGCCGGCGTACGGGATGGAGAAGGTACCAGCGGCTCTGATCAAGGCGCTGATCATCCACAGCGGCGAGAAGCTCGCGCGGCGGCTCGTGGCGCCGAAGAATGGCATCACGTCGTGCGTGGCGATGGAGGCGCAGGCGCTGGCGCTCTCTTCGTACCCAGACTTCAACCAGGGCTACGGCAAGCCGACGATGCTGAACCTCGCCAACTTCGCGAACGGGAACGGCTCGGGTGGCGCAGGCGTGTACTTCTACCCGAACTCGAGCGTCGGATCGGAGCCGCGCGTCGTCGAGGGCGGCGAGGCTCGGTTCTCGTTCGTGCTCAAGCAGCGCGCGAACCTGCGCGTGACGCTCGTGTGGACCGACCCGGCGGGTTCGATGGGCAGCAAGATCGCGCTGCAGAACGACCTGGACCTGAGCGTGCGCGTGCCCAAGACGGACGTGGTGTTCTACCCGCTGTCGGGGAATGGCTCGCGCGACTCGATCAACAACGTCGAGATGGTCGAGGTCTCGTACGACAAGATCGTGCAAGCCGCAAAAGCCGCGGGGCTGACCGTGTCGAGCGAGACCGGCGTGACGGTCGAAGCCGTCGTGAGCGGCTACAGCGTCAAGGCGGGCTCCAAGAGCGGCCAGACATTCGCGCTCGTGGCGTCGTCGTCCCCATCTGTCGTTGATACGAAGGCGGCGGCGGACGATGAGTCGGAGTTCTGGCAGCCGTGGATGACGATCGGTGTCATCGTCGCCGGCACGCTCGCCGCGCTCTTCTTCATCGCGGTCGTGTGGCGGATCCGCTCGGCGCGCGCTGCGATGAGCGCGAAGGAGGTGACCCCCGCCCGCCAGCAGCAGCAGCAGCAGCAGCACGCAGCTCCCCCGTCGCGCGGCCATGCCCGCAGCGCCGCCCACCCGCACTACCGAGACGCGGGAGACAACCGAGCCGGAGGAGCTCGGAGACCCTCGCAGCCATTGCCGAGGACCCAACAGCATCAGCCACAGCAGCAGCAGCACCGAGCACCTCGACAGGGGGGAGCAGGAAGCAGCAGCAGCCGCCCTGCGGTCGCGGGTCGACGAGTGTAGAGTGTGAAGAACGGAAGCGCGTGTCGAGTACGTCGTCGAGTGACTTGCGTGTTGTGACAATACGAATGGGAAGTTGAGAACGTACACGTCCACCACCATACGATCGACAGACGCGTACACACATACACCACGGAGCTGCTGCTGCGGAACGAACGGGTGTTGGTGCATACTAACTAGGGGAAACAGAGTTACGCAGACATGGTGGGGCCGCCCAAGTCCGGGAACGTGGGAGTGTGGACGATCTGGTAGCTGTGGAGGGTGTCCGCGAGGCTCGTCTCGATCGTCATGAGCGACGCTGGCGCCGCTGTTGCTGCTGCTGATGTCGAAGATGGCGCTGCGGACGAGGTGGTCGCGGGGCTACTACTACTGAAGGCGTTGGCGCTGCTGGCACTGTTCGCTCCTGAGCCGCTCGAGACGACTCCAGCGTTCCCGTTAGTGCTGCTGCTGCTGCTGAAGGTGCAGTCCAAGTGAGAAAGCGAAGCCGCAGACTCGGATCGAACGAGCGACGAGCGGGTGGCTGGAGCTGACGTGTTGACTGGAACGAGCGGCCGGCGCGTGTGCTGCGACCCGGCGTCCACGTAGCTCTGCTGGGTGTACATTGAAAGCGGAGGAGGAGGAGGAGGAGGAGCATATCCGGTGTTGTTGCCCTGCGCCGCGAAGAATCCACCAGGCGGCTCCATCACGAGTCCGTCTGAAAGTCGAGGACCGAGGCTGTAGTGCTCCGGGAGCCCAGTACTCGGTGCGCGCGGACGTTGCTGCGAAGACGATCGTTGTCGGCTGATGCCGCCTCCCAGTGCAGTGTACGGATGCGACAGAGGCATTCCGTTGCTTCCTCGGCTTCCTCCAGCTGCTGCCGCTGCCATCCGTGCAGACACGCGCATCGGCAGCATCGGTGTTGTCTGTGGGGGCGACATGTAGCTGCTCGACACCCGCTCGAGCATCACCGTCGACTCGAAGCGTGTGTCGAACGACTCAATGACGGTGCTCCTCGTGATCCCCGACTCCATCAGCTGGCTCATTGTCCGCGGAAGGCGGCACTGGTGTTGCTGCTGCTGCTGCTGCTGCTGCTGATCGTGCTGCAGCTGCAGCTGCAGCATCTCCATCTCGTCCAACTCGAAGTGGCCGTCGTAGATGAGCTCGTGCACCACGCGCTGCTGGAACCGCTCCGCGTACTGCCGCGGGTTCACGACCGAGATGCCGTTCTTGTCCTGCATGAACACGTAGACGCGGATCAAGTGCTCGAGGCGCTTGCGGAAGTTCCATGGCTGCAGCATGTCGATGATGCCCATGAAGTAGATCCCGGGACCGTGCACCTCGTCGACGCTCATGCCGCCCTGGATGGCTTGGTGGAAGGGCTTGGTGGTCGACGCACCAGCAAGCACGTTGCCTCCGCCGCTCGAGCTGCTCATGCGCTCGCCGACAGCAGCCGGACCAGTGCTCCCCCAGCTCGCACGCGACGGTGGCACGTCAAAGTTGTCAGCAGACGAGTAGTGCGACACATTGAAGCTGCGGTGGTGGATGCCCACGAGCAGGCTGTAGTCGATGCAGTTGATGCGGCACAGGAAGCTCGAGTCCTTCACGAGCTGCATCGCCACTGCGCGCGCGGTGAGGTATGGCAGCGCCATGTGGCGGTTCCAGTTGAGGTCCTTGCCGACTTGGTCGTACTGGTGGCGCAAGTTCCCCTCGCCGCGCCGCACGTGACAGAGCTGGTCGTGGCTCCCGCCGACGACGTACTCCATGTTACAGAACTTGCACGTCGCGATCGTGCCGCTGGGCTTGCGGCCCTCGAGGCGACCGACCCACGAGCCTTTCAGGTCGAAGCGCTCGTGGATCTGGAGGTTCGAGTCGAACACGCTCTGCATCACGACGAAGTACACGGTCTTGCCGTACATCGTCACCCCGTGGCAGCCGAAGAAGCGCGTCATGAACGTGTTCGGGTTCCGCTTGATGAACGTGTAGTAGAGCGGCAGGATGCTCAGCAGGAACTTGCGCTCCTCCTCAGACAGCGTCTTGACCACGTACTTGCGATCCTCCGTGAAGTAGAAGAACGCACCACTCTTGCCCTCGCTCACGCGCTCCTTCGTTGTCTGCTCGAGCGACATCCGATAGCTTGCAGTCGAGATGTTTGCTTCCTCACGCAGGCGGCGGAACACCTCGGGGGCAAAGTCCTTGAACACAATTCCTTGGCTTGTCGGGCCGCGAAGACGGTGGTCGTTCCGGTACTCCAAGACGATCTTCTCGACGTGGCTGTAGATCCCCTTGCGGTCGAACGCGTCCGTGTCGTAGCTCGACTCATTTGCGTGGTTGTCGTCGCCGACTCTGCACGACGAGACTCTCGAGTGTCGCGCGTTCTTCTCCGCTTCGTCCACCGCCGCGCAGATTCCGGCCGTGGTCTTCGTCAGGATCTCAAGGCGGAGCGCCCAGTTGATGCTGTCTTCGTGTGGCGGCAGGTCAACGTACCCAAACTCGCGCAACTGCTCGATGATCGTGAGTATGTTGGACGTGCGCGTCCAGATGAGCGAGTTCACCATGCCCTTGGCAAGCAGCAGGCACTTGAGCAGGTGCCAGATGCGGCAGCGCACGCCACCGTCCCCGTTCGAGTCGTCGCGCGGCATGAGGCTGAAGAGAATGTAGCACCCGAGCACAAGCGTCCAGTAGCCGAAGTAGCAGCCGACGTAGTACTTGAGGTGGCGGTGCATGCGCCGGCGCGTCATGAACGTGTCAGGCATGCCCTTCGAGAGCGTGTTCCAGGCGCGCAAGATCGCCGCGAGCGACGTGCAGTAGACGACGACGATGTAAAGCGCGAAGAAGATGCCGGACGTAAGCGTGCCGTTCGCCGCGGCGTCGACCGAGTCGTGGTTCGTGCGCGCGACGACGGTGCGCAGCAGGTTGAGGTTGTCGTCGCTCGAGCTCATCCAGCAGAAGCCGAAGAGCGCGTAGTGCGTGTCGAAGTGCGAGATCGTAGCGCAAACGAGCGTCCAGAGGCCGCCGAAGATGTGGTACTTCTTCATCTGTCCCTTGGACGCCGAGAACGGGTTCTTGAGCGCCATGAGCAGGTCGATCGCGAAGATAAGCATGTACGTCTCCTGGCCCGTGAGGAAGATGTCGACGAATATGCCCATCTGCGAGCACTCGATCGACGCCGCCGAGCGGTCGAGCAGGTAGAGGAACTGGTAGATCGCGCCGTAGACGCTCATGCCGAGCATGATGCCCGCCGGGTGCTGCCGCAGCGCGCGCACGTACAGGAATGTGACGATGACGTAGACGCAGCCGACGAGCGACGCCACGGAGACCATCACCGGTAGCATGGAGCTCGTCGCCGGGCAGTCGGCGACCGTCAGCGGCGACACGCCGCTCACGGTATGCTCGCCCTCGGCCATGTCCACAGCGCTCGCGAGTCTCTCTCCGCCTACTTCTTAGTAGTAGCAGTAGCTACCGCAGGAGGCTGCTTGGTGGTGGTGGTGGTGGTGCGAGGGTTGTGCCGTTCGTTCTTCTCCCAGCGACGTCGACGGGAGCGAGGCGCGGCCTGTAAAGTACCCTGCAGCACACGCGCAGCCACACGACACAGAGACGGAGAAGGAAGCTCACGTCAGTTGCGCGTCGCTCGTCCTTGCGAGCACCACGCACACACACGCGCGTGCCGACCGACCGATCGACCGACCGACCGAGGTGTCTGCGGGTGAAGCGCGGGCCGCGAGTCGCTCTCGCGGGCGCAAAGCGATCGCAAATGCTCTGCTGCTAGCTAGCTACTTGCTACACGCGCGCTGCGTGCTGCTTGCTACGTGCTACTTGCTTCTTCTTCTTGCATATATACATTACACATACATACATACATACATACATACCATACTTCACAACCAAACATAGCAGCGCAAGTTTAGAAGGAAACTGCCACCACCTCCGGTGTGGAATGGAATGCCCGGCGCGCGTTCCCTGGAAGAAAGGCAACAACGACGGTCATCCGAAGGCGGCGGCGTCGCA
>JAASFH010000764.1:0-12823 GCA_023333695.1 Globisporangium yorkense
CGGTCAGGTCCACGAGCACGACGGCGTATCCGAGGCGCCCGAGCATGTCAGCGTCCGCCTTGGAGCGGCCACTGTCGAGACCGAAGATGTCCGGGAGCGCGAGCACGCCGGCGGTGGCGGTGGCAGGACCCGCGACGTAGATCGTCGTCTGGCCGACCTTCTTGAGGACGCCCGTGCTGGGGGCAGCTTCGCGCGCAGGCTCGGCGGTCACGGGGCAGCAGCTCATGGTGGCTTGCGAGGAGGAGAAGAAGAGAAGTGGAATGGCTCTTTTTTGGAAAAATGAGTATCAACCCTGTAGCCAAAACTTGTATTCTCATACGTCGCTCTCATACCTCCAGCTCCGCTGCCACCCCTCCAGACTCCCAGCTCTACTGCTACTGCCAAAACTTGCGCCATCACATCCACCCACCCTCTCGCATCTTCTCGCTTCGTCTCTCTCGCATTCGCTCCACCACCCTTACTTGCTGTCGTACAGCTCGTCCACGCTCTTGAAGCCCATGTTGGGGAACACCTGCTGGATCGCCTTCAGGTCGGCAAAGTTGAACGCCGGCAGCTTCTTCATGCACGTCGTGTCCACCTTGTCCACCTTGCCGCCCCCGAGCACGTACGACGAGATGATATAGTACCCGCAGAACGACGCGTCACTCGCAGTCTGCTGCGAGATCCCCGCGCAGTGCACGCCGGTCTCAAACTCCACCAGCATCTTCTCGCCCGCTCCGAGACCCTCGTACTCGGCCGTTCCCCACTCGCTCGGCGTCTGGAAGTCCAGACCGCCGTTGATCACCATCGCGCTTGCATGGCTCGGGATGCGGGCGTACTTGTGCCAGTACGCGTCGGGCTTGTACACGTACTCTGGCATCTTGAACTGCGAAAAGTTCACCTTCGGGTAGCTCTTCACGACGTGGTCGCACACAGGGTCCTTGAAGTTGCCCCGCAGGAAGCATACCATCGTGTAATCGAATGACGTGGCTGTCGAGAAGAGTCCGGCGTCAAAGCTCTTGAGCGCGTCGTTCCACGACGGCGACGGAGTTGACCACATCTCCGAAGCTTTGATCAGCGCTGAAAGAAAGTCAGAGTTGCTCATCACCAGATCCTTCGTTGTCGGAGTGGCGCTGGTCAGCTGAAAGTCCCCCTTCTCTTCGTCGTCGCCCGTCGACAGCAACTTCTCCAGGAACGCAACATCCTTCGCGGCGCAGTTGTACATGCGATGAAGAAGCGCAGGAATCACAACGCGCGTCGGATCCCACTGAATCTTCGGACCCAGGAAGGATTTCAATATGCGCGATGGCGGCGAAGTTGGATCAGCGGATCGGAGAGCGTCCGCGCACTTGTTCTTGCCCGGGGCGGCCGCGTCCAGGGTCTTGTAGAGACTCGTCACGGCAGCGCTCAAGCTTCCGTGCGTCTTGATCTCCTTTGCCAACTTCGAGCTGCAGAACTTGTCCTTCTCGCACATCTTCAGGTAGCGCGCCTCTGAGCACAACCGGGTTCGTAGCATCAACAAAGTGCATGTGAGTCGTCACATCTTGAGAACTCCGATCGTTCACACATACACATGAACGTACCAGCGTATCGGCGGTTCTCGTTCCACGTGGTGAACGTCGCGCTCTTCTCGTCGACGGCACCGTCGAGGATGTACCCCTTCACTTGCTTCGGAGCCAGGTGCATCACGCGCGAGGCCCAGTACGTGCCGTAGCTGCCTCCGTACACATACACGTCCGCGTCCGGGCCGTTGAGCGCGTCAATGAGGTACGTGACGTCCGTCGCCGCGCTCGTAACCGAAAACGCCTCGGTCTTGTTGTCGATCTGGAACATGATGTCTCGAACGCAGTTCGGGATCTCCGCCACGTTGAGCCCGACGCCGTCCGGGCCGCCAGCAGCGAATGCCTGCGCCGCTTTGCACTCGAGGTAGTTGCTGCGCCCGGTGCCGCGGTGGTCGAGCGTGTACAAGTCGACCGCGCCGCCCGTGCCGGTGGCGAACGATTTCATCGACGATTCCACTGTGTAGCGCAAACACCGAACGGCGTAGACATCAAACGTCAGCATCCGATAGGATCCTACAGAACAGTCGCTACCCAACGAGTGAAGGCGCCCAACAAGTCGAATACGCACATGTAGCCGAGGAATAGCCTGGACCGCCCTGCAGGAACCAGAGCGCCTTGCGCGGCTTGGTCGGCTTCTGCGCCGGCAAGCGCTTCACGAAGAGGTTGATGGTCTTCGAGCTCTTGCACACGCTCTCGTGGCACAGCGGTACCTCCACTTCCGCGCACTCGAACACGGCCGCAGGCGCCGCGGTTGTCGCCACAGGGGACGCCATGGAGTCGTGGCACGGATACCAGCCGTTGATCCTTGGAGCGTTGGCGGCGGAGACGTTTACTTGCACAAGCGCGATCGCGGCGGCGGCGGTGGCGAACGCGGAGACGCGCATGGTGGCAAGCGGGTGCCTTGTGCCGGCGGAGGTGCTGGTTGGCTGGTTGGCTCCTGGAGCACGAAATCGCGAGTGGGGAGAGGTAGTCGAACACAAAGTCGCGGTGCTCGCGATCTCGTGGTTGAACCCACGCGATGGGTTCGCAAAAGTTGATTTGCGTGGGTAAATAAAGCAGGGAATCACAGCATAGTGAAAACAAGTCATTTCACCCGTTACTCACCAGAGTCAACTGCAACCAAGAGATCATCGACATACCGAGTCAATGCGCATATTGCTAATCTGCGGGTTCTCGTCTCTCGGAGTCCGCGCGATCGTGTCAGACTTGCTGTCGCCTCGTGAATCGAGCTCATCGGCTTGTACCGCTGCGATCAACGCTCACTAACGATCCACGTCATCCCCGAACGCGCACATCCCGGAGCGGAAGCACTCGCAGTCTCTGCTCAACACGTTCTCCGTCGTCCACGTGAGCTCCAGGCAGTGCTGGAGGTGGCACTGGTGCGCGCACGCGATGCACACGTTGTCGATTTTGCACGGACCGCAGCGATACACGATGCGAAAGCTGTCGGAAGTGAGAGTCTCGAACTCTGATGATGAGCTGCACACCACCGCGACTGCCAGCACAGCACAGCACAGCACCCTTGCCGGTCAGCCCCCGTGCATCAAGCGTATGTGCAGCTTATGAAGCAAAGACATCGCACACAGCAGCCACGAACGCACCCTCACTTCCTCCAAAGCTCCGGGTCTTCCTCGTTCCTGAAATTGTTGCTAGTGTCGTGCAAACGGCAATCGCCAAAACAAGCGAGCAGCAGTGAGGTACGAGAGCGAGCATATGAACATCGAAACAGCTCCACACTGTCATCTCGAACCTCTATCGCCCCACACGAAGGTACGCCCTCGCCCGGCTCGCGCACTCACGAGCGAAATACCTGGCAGATCCACCTGCAGACAAGCGAGCACAAGATCATCCGCATGCGGTTTAGAAGCAGCGCGGCAACTTGACAGCTGCGCTGCAAATCATGTTCATTCAACAGTACCAGGATCGGATGGAGAATTGAGGTGCTCGCCAGATCGGGACGCGCGACTTCGTACTCTCCATGGACGCCTTGCCCCCACACCCACAGCTGCCGCGAGTCCGAGATCGCCAGTGAGTGGCGTTCGCCGGCGTCGATGTAGCGGATCTTTTCGCGCCGGATCTCGTCAATCGATCTCGGTAGCAGCGAATCCCATGTCTCTCGATGGCCTGCGCCGCATTGCGAAAGGCATTGTGAGTGGCAAGTGACAACGATCAAGTGATCGCCAAAAGCTTGCAGCCTTCTTTCCCACCAAGCTGCCCGTAAGCACCGGATCCCCACGACCACACGCACACTCCAGACGGCATCTCTGATCTCCGTACAACCACAAAGTCAATCCCGATGAGCTCGAGTGGGAGACATACGCGGATATCATCTCCATCGCCTAACCTGACGTGGCCAAGTTGTGCGCCCCTCCTGCAACGACAGCGATCACTTTCTGTTGCATTGCAGAAACGAGTACATGTGAGATAGGAAGATGACACCGTGTTGTTTTGTCTCAAGGTGCGTACTTTGCCGCGAAAGAAGTTGATACGCGTTGGCTTGAGGCGCGAAGCTGCGTCATTGTGTCCGAGCCGGCTGCGTACATCGGTTGCGAGCGACTCATGTGAGTTTCACTGAGGTTCCAAGTGATCATCATCGCTAAAGACCAGTCGCGACATCTCTCACACACGCACGCACCCGTTCTCACCGAGACCCCACGAGTAGACCTGGCGATTGAAAAACGTTTCTCCTGCCACGGCGATGGAGTGCTCGTCTCCAGCTCCAACCTGCACGATGTTCAGCCCATCGAGCCCTTGAACCTTCACCGGCGAGCAGCGGTCGTTGGCGTCTCCTGGCGACCGCCATTGATATGTTGATGCATCAGTGTCAGTCGTTTGATAGTACTTGATAGTACAACGCACGACAACAACAAGCACGAGGCTTCGCTTACCCACGCCCAGCTTCCCGTGGACTCCTCCTCCGAACGCGAAAAGTCCGTCCAGCTCAGTCAACACAAGCACGTGCCATAGTCCAGCCGCCACTTGCACAACCCGCAGCGCGTTGAACAGCGGGATCACACGCGGTATGGAGTTAGAATCGGTGTCTCCGTGTCCCAGCGCGCCATGGTCTCCGCGACCCCACGAAAACACTGCACACAGCAGATTTGTCACCGATCGAGAAGTCCACCGCACTTGCAACGGTACCAACTCACACGCGTTCACGGTAATCTTGTCCACTCCGCCACCATCCAACCGAAGACGATTCGTTCCCATCAAGTCGGACGACTGAAGCCGCGCAAGCACCCGCTTGGGCTCTTCATAAGTTGGCCTCGGCTTCGGCTTCGCGTCCAGCGACGTCGCTGGAACAACTGTGTAATCAACGATGCACCACCTGAGCCAGGTTGCCGAGACCGGCAAGGCTACATGCATCGCAGACACTCAAACTTACCGACCAGAGCGTACGAGGCGAATCCGCTGGCTGCGATGATCTGCACCTGCCCGCTGACGCTGGAGATGCCGCGCTCAACCTTCGCAGCTTTGCTGGAGAATGGCTCACGGGCGTCTACAACCGCTCCGAGAGCGCCAAATGAGTTGTCTCCACACGCAAACACGGACGCTGACTCTGCTTGAACGACATGTAAGGCAACCCGACGCAACCTCACAAGCCTCGCGCGAGCCACACAGAGATGCCAGCGTACGAACCGCTGAGCAACAGCGTGTGATACTTCCCGGATGCAACCTGCTCACACACGATATACAGTCCGTTGGCAGGGATACTCCAAAGTGTGCAAGCTAGTCTGCCAGCTGCACACACTTGGATGAACTTGGCGTCGCGCTCGATGCCCAGCTGCTTCCCCTTGCTGTTCTTGGCTTGGATGCTCTCTCGAATAGACGGCGTGAGAGCAGGCTCAACAAGCGGGCTGCTCCCGTCCACAAACAAGCTGCAGCGCTCAGCGTTCCCCCACGTGTATTGCCGCCACTGATCCCGCGGCCCCACGATCGCCGTGTTCACGTCGCCGATCCTCCACTCTTGCTTTCTGTACACGAGGCAGTCCATGCAAAAGCACCCTGTCTGGCCAAGGATATGGCGAGACGGCTGCGCATCGCCACCACCACACACTTTAACGCTTCAATCAAGTGGAAGGAGAAGGAAGGCAAGACACTCGCACCTGCGACAGGCTGCTCTTCTGCTTTGCACCGACTTTTGCCTCGCGCACTGCGATCCGGCGGTGCTCGTCGATGGCGTCTTGGTCGCGGATCCGTTGCTTCAGCAGCGCATGGAAGCTGTCGACGTCGTCCGGCAGCTCGATCGGCATCGTTCACGAGCAGCTAACTGCTCCGTCTTGGCTTTTGGAACGGCGTCGCTTCATTTTACATTAGCGATCTGAATCATCGAGAAAGCAACCTACGCAAGCTACGCGGTGGTCGCGATCTTAGCGACCACCTCCACCGGGAAGCTCAGCGCAGAGTTCTCGACGACCTGCTGCAGCTCTTCGTCGAACTTCTCCATGTCCAACCGCATCCGGAAGGTGATCGAACTCACAGACGCGGGAGCTTCGATCTGCATTCGCACAATACACACCCCACAAGTTAGTTAGCGCCCACTGGAGATCGCAGGTCCGTCGTCTCCATCCGAGACACGACGCCAGAGATGCTCACATTGAACTTGATCTTCGCTAGATTGCGCGTCGACGACACCAGCATCGCGTTCCTGCTCGACGCGTCCGAGCTCGATGCTCCAGCGTCGTTCACGAACGCGTCTGCGATGTTGGGATCTTCGTACGGACCGATCACGATCGGCGTCAGGTCCTCGATGATAACCTGCACGCAAGAGCAGAATGTACACGTCAGTCGGTGTCGTTCGAGACTCGAGGTACTTCGTGAAGACCAACCTTGGCATTTGCTGGCTCGCCATCATCCTCCGTGTCGTCTTGGTCGGGTACTCCACGACACACCAGCTGAATCGCCTCGTCCAGCGGATTCTCGACGAGCAGCACGCACTGCACTCCGCCAGACTTGTTCACTCGCGTTGGCAGCGTCTGAATCGTCACGATCGGCATGTAGTGGACCGCGAGATTCGCCTTCTTGAACCACGACGCTGGGATCGGGAGTGAGCTGTCGCCACTCATCGGGCTGATCTGCGGTTTCACGAGGATGCCGGCCGATCCTCTCTCAATCGACTCGACACACCGCCACGCGCGCTTCACGCGCAGCGGCGGACGAGAAGGGAATAGCTGGGCAACGTCGCGACTCTGCTCGAGGGGATTCCCCAAGCGCTGCTGCAGAGTCGACACCTCGCCCATGCGACTCTGTCGAGCCATTGTGACCAGCACCTCTCGCGTCGCGGCCGGATCCGCATGCCCGCTCTGGTGAAGTGGCAAGTTGTCGAGCTGGCGCTTGAGCTCCGGCCACTGGTGCTCCTTCTGCTGCTCCGCGAACCACAGCTCCTTCTGCGCGACTTTCTCGACAGCCTGCTCGTACTTCCAGCCGCCCATCTCGGCCATGCGCTGCAGGCGGAACTTCTTCATCTGCTGGTCGCGTTGCAGCTCCTTCATCGAGTCGGCGAGCGACTGGAGCGACAGTGCGCGACCGCGCGCCAGTCCCCCGGGTGGAGCCGTCGCTGCCGAGAAGGAGCTGTTGCCCGAGTGGCTCGTCCTCGCGGGCGCCGCAGCCGCAGCCGCAGAGTGGAATGATAGCAGTGCGTGGAACGCGTCCTCCTGCGCGCTCTCGCGCTCGCGCGCGACCGCCGACATGACGAGCGTGTCTGGATCGTCGTCCACCAGCCCGAGCGTGAGCGAGTCCCAGCGGCAGTGCGGGCACACAAAGAAGTACTTGCGCAGCGCGTCGTGGAAGGCGGAAGAGAGGACGCTGCCGCAGTCGACGCAGCTGAAGCACCGGCTCGAGCGATTCTGGTACGTGCTCGCCTCCTTCGACGGCATGTTCACGAGCATATAGCCGCAGTAGTAGGACTCGAACTCCTCCACGCTGCAACGCGGCTGGCGGCACACGGGCTTCTGGCACAGCTCGCTGAAGAAGAGCGAGCTCACGGGCGCCAGGTGCCCGCACTTGCACGCGTACCGGATGCGCACGCCGTCGACCACGCCGCCGTCCTCCATGGCTCTCCCTTGATATCTGGTCTTTTGAGACCCGAAATCCAATTGTCAAGTGTCAATAGAAATCAGCATGACTCCACTGATCCTACTACACACAGAGTGAGGCAAGACGATGACAGCTCCTCGCAGTCTTCTTTCTTGCACCACATCTTTTGCTGAGCTCAG
This sequence comes from Globisporangium yorkense, assembly GCA_023333695.1. NCBI lineage: Eukaryota > Oomycota > Peronosporomycetes > Pythiales > Pythiaceae > Globisporangium > Globisporangium yorkense. Next base: position 7,757 of record JAASFH010000764.1, read on the forward strand.
CTACCTCGATCGCTCTTCCACTGCACTACGACAGCTCGAAGCCTTCCGCGTTCTGGATCGCGAACGTGAGCTTCTCCACGAGCACGGCGTAGCTCTCGTACTCTGGGAGCACGAGCTGGTTGAAGCACGTGTGCGTGCGCGGGAGCGCGTGCGTCTCCAGGTCCGACTTGGTGAGGTTGAGCGGTGGCTCGAAGCCATCGAGGGGGATCTTGTTTGTCCCCGTCATGAACTTGAGGAAGACGCCCCGCATCTCCTGCGAGAACTCGCGCAGCGCCTGCCACAGCCACAGCACGACCTGCGAGTGCTCGTTGTAGCCACCCTGGAACACGGTCGACGCGCGCAGCTCTTCCACGTCGATGGTCGGTTTGCCGTTCATCAGCATGCGCAGCTCGCCCAGCTCGAACGCTTTGATCGTTGGCAGCGGGATCAGCGCAGTAAACCCCTGGACCAGAGCATCGAGCTGCGCTTTGACGCCGAACTCGGTTCGCCACTGCACCACGAGCTCGACGTACTCTCTCTTATTGAGATCCGTCACCGGGATGTCTCGCCCGTTCTCTTTCAGATCAACGATGACGGGTGTCGCCTTCTTGGACGGTCCGCTGTCGTCCACCTCGACGCTGAAGGTCTCGTCGATGACGTCCGCGATGCTGTTCTCGAGCATCCAGACGAGCGACTTGTGGAACTGCGCGTCCATCTGCCGCAGGTCGTCCATGTCTATCGGCAGATGCAGGAGGTACTTGAGCACGCTGTCGCAAAATGGGAGGTCCACGGTCTGCCGGTCGAAGATCGCCTTCGCAATGAACTTGCCGAGGAACTTGAAATACTGGAGGTGCTTCGCGTTGCGCGCCGACCGGCTGTCCACCTCGTACTGGCCGTGGTCGCACTGCTTGAAGAGAGACTGGCTGCTGTCGAGCACCCGAGTGGAGATCTGGAGGAACCAGTCTTTCGTGAGTCCCCCAGAGTCGATCCCAGGCTCATTCGCAAACGTGATCTTCGGCTTCGAGACCAGATCTTGCCGCGAGAGCCGCTGGAAGTGCGCGAACGTGTCTTCGAGCATGTTGGTGCGGGTGAGCTGAAGCGGGAGCGTGGCACCAAAGTTGCTACTGCTGCTGCTGGACCCCTGTGTCAAGTGTTGGCGGAGATCGCGGTGGAAACGGAAACGCTTCCGCCGGAACACCATCTCCGGAGACTCGTCGGCGGCGCTCACACCGGCTTTCTCCCGCGCCTCTGCGAGCTCCCTCGGCTCTTCCGTCACTCGTTGGCACGTGTACTTGTTGAAGAAGAATACTTGCTCCGACTTGGGGTCCCAGCACTGCACCCACCGATCGAACGAGGCTGCCTGCTCCGAGCTTGTCAGCTCCACGATCTCTGGTCGCCCGTGAGCGAGAGTCCGAATTGGCCGGCTCTCTACAAACGGCGTGGACCCGACGACGTTCGAAGCCTGCAGTCGGAGGATGTAGGCCGTCTTGGGCTTGAGTCCATCCGCAACGAAGCTGCATTCTGTTCCCTCGTAGATCTGCTCGAACGCCGTCGCCGTGCTTTCGCGGATCTCCAGGGAGTAGATCACTGGCGCAGCGCCGTGGTCGTCCACTCTCGACCAAAAAATGCTCGCGTACGTGTTCGTCACGGCGCCAGCGACTGGAGGATGCGGCGTGGCCGGGATCCCCGGCAGAGTCCATAACGCGTCGCTCGGAGTGCTGAACTCGCTCCAGCCGGCAGGGTTGCGGCAGCGCATCCGAAAGATGTACGGCGTGTGGCAATCGACACGATCAAGCGTGACGTGCTTGACCGCAGAGACGACCGCCAGGCTCGCCCATGCGCTGTTGGGGCTGTCTGCTCGCTGGAACTGCACCTCGTACCTGTCAGCGGTCGTGTCGAGCGACCTCTTCCAGCCGAGAATGAGGCTGCTCTGTGTCGCCTCGACCAGCTTGGGCGGCTTGGGCGGCGGCGGTGCGTGCTTTGAGTCTGCAAAGTCCATGATCGAGTCGGCTGAGATTGTCTGCGCGACGTGGACTCCGGTGCCTTGGACGGCGCTACCACCTGCTCCGGATGACTCGGACACGAACACATTGCCGTCCGCGTCTACCGCCACGCCGACCGGGTACCGGATGGGGCTGTTGGGCGAGGCGCCTCGACGCTTGATAGCATCCTCGTCGACCGTGATCCAGAGATACGCTTGTCCTGCCTTTGGGCTCCCGGGCGGGTACTTTTGCGCCTTCACGATCACGGGCGCGTACGGAAAGAGGTTCTCAACAGCGTGGCTCACAGCCGCCTTCTGCTTCCGCGCACGCTCATCATCTCTGGTCGGCGAGAAGGCAGGCAGGCAGTCAGGCACACAGACAGTCAGATAACCGGTCAGTGAGTCAGTGAGTGAGTTGGTCAGCCTGCGGGTCATCAATTTGTTCGCATTGCATCACATCTGGTGGTTGTTTGTCGGTCGGCATTTGGTAGTTCGATCTCCGGTCCTTGGTGGCCAGCTGATCGCTCAGCCATTCGGCCAGTCGGTTGGTTGGCTGGTGTGACGGCAAGGCAACCGAGTCGCCTTCAAAGGACGACCATGCACACACATGCAGGATGGATGTACTAGCACAAACTCACTTTTGCGCCTGGAGCTCTTCCTCCAGGTCGAGCTGCGCATCCAGCGCCGCTTGCACCTCCTGCGGGGACGCGCCGACCCCGATGGTGGCTCCTGTCACGCTCAAGCCATAGCTGGCTGGCGCCGCCGCGGGTTTGTGCAGCCCTCCGCCCATGTTGCCATCAGCGCATCGACTACTCGGTGAAGCAGTTCACTGTATAACCACTTTTTGCAACACCCTCAGAGCGTGTGCCACTTTTTGCAACACTTCGAGTTCAGGCTCAGTGGAAGCAGTCCGTGACGATGGAGACCATCGCGCCGCGCCGAAGCGAGGCGGAGCAGCCAGCAGGGTCAGCAGCAGCAACAGCGCGCGCGTGGCGCTGGGGTGTCTGGCATCGCGACGACCGCGCGTGGCTCGTGACACTGGAGGAGCGCAACGCGCGGCTGCTCTCGCGGCTTCGCGAGCAGCACGCAGTGACGGTGGCAGGCGCCGCTCCCCCGCGCGTGATCCACCAGATTTGGCTGGGACCGCGTCCGATCCCCGAAAGTTGCCGCGCGTGGATGCAGACGTGGAAGACGCTCCACCCGGCGTGGGAATATGTGCGTGTATGCGCCTGTGTGCACGCGTAGGTGTGTACGTGTGTGTGTGTGCTTGGCGACACTAACGAGCCACCGAACGACTGCTTCTGCGTGCAAGCTGTAGTGCTTGTGGACGGATAGTGACGTAAAGGCGTTCGCGCTGCGCAACCAGGCACGAAGCACCACCGAGTCAACCATTGAGGTGACCGACGGTGCATCTCGCGGACAACTAACACGTAGTGTGGTTCCTGTCGCGCACTGCCCCCACGCAGGCAGCGTTCGATGCAGCGCGCAACTACGGAGAAAAGTCGGACATCTTGCGCTACGAGATCCTGGAGCGCCACGGCGGCGTGTACGCGGACGTGGACGTGGCGTGCCTTCAGAGCTTCGAGTCGCTGCTGAAGGTCTCTGCACTTCTTGCATCAGTTGCGCACGAGTGACGTTGCACGAGTAGCGCTCGCCGTGGAGTTGCCACGCATGCTTACTGTTGTGCCTCTTGCTCTTTCTTCGCAGTTTTCTTTCGTTGCCGGGATGGCCAACACGGGCTGCGTCGAGATCAGCAACAGCGTGCTCGTCGCCGTCTCCCACCACCCGATCCTGCTGCGCCTTATAGATACGATCGAGCGCGAGTCGAAGCAGGCGCGTCTCGACAGTACTGCGCTGGCACTGATTGCGCAGATGAGTGGTGATCCTGCTGTCCCCTCGTCGCTGTCTCGCAGGGCGGGAGACGGAGCCATGGACACCATCACCCGCACTGGTCCGGGACTCCTGACCAAGACGTTTCTCGCCGCTGTGGGCTGGACGACGACGAAAGGCGTTGTTGAGGGTTTTCTCCCACCTGACCGAGAGCGCGACAGTGCCATCGCGCTGCCTGTCGACTACTTGTCGCCGCTATCAAATGATCTGCGCGCTTCTGCGCACGACGGCGCTGCCGTCCCCTTCCCGGCTGTATCGATGGCCGTCCACTACTGGTTGCGGACATGGGTCTGATCGCCATCGCCGCCGCCGAGTTGTGTTCGAGCTCTTACGCGTGCGTGTGCGAGACAGAGAGTGTGATGGCGGGGGTGAACGAGAAATTGAGATGGAGGGAGAGCGGGAGTGGTGGCGACGGCACTAACAGCTGCATGGCATTGTCATGGATCAGTGTCGCGGTGCAAGCGATCTAGCGCGAGCAAAAGCTAAGTACCCCCAGCTCTGCAGTCTTCTCATCGTTGCCTCGTTCACCTGCTTACGACGACGGAGTGACGGACTCAATGAACTTGACCGCGGCGTGCCACGCCTCCGCCACGGCAGTCTTCGTCGCCGGGTTCTCCAGGTCGCCGCGGTGTACCCAACCGTGCTTCTCGGTCGGGAACTCGAGCACGTTGCTCTGCGCACCGATGTCGCTGCGCGCCGCGAGGATCTTGTGCACACTGCCCTCGGGTTTGACAGGCTCTGCGTCGTCGCCAGCGGCAAGGATCAGCTGCGGCACCTTCACGCGCTCCGCCAGCTTGTTGACAGCGTTGTCGTCGCCCGAGAGCATGCTTTCGATCGTCCACGTCGGGTGGAACGACACGTGGCCCGTGACGAGAGGCTCCGCCGACGCCGTGAGCGTGGCGCCGACCCAAGAACCCCAGCAGTAGCCGTACGATGCAATGCGCTGCACGCCCACTTCCGTCTTCAGGTACTGCACCGCGTCGTTGATGCGCGCCGAGAACTGCGAGTCGAACGAGTACTTGCCGAACCAGACACCGGCGGCAGCTCTGAAGTCGCTGTTGGGGTCGAGGTAGTCACCGTCGGTCAGGTCCACGAGCACGACGGCGTATCCGAGGCGCCCGAGCATGTCAGCGTCCGCCTTGGAGCGGCCACTGTCGAGACCGAAGATGTCCGGGAGCGCGAGCACGCCGGCGGTGGCGGTGGCAGGACCCGCGACG
>JAASFH010000765.1:0-12817 GCA_023333695.1 Globisporangium yorkense
CAAGTACCACGGCGCGGCCGGCTACCACTTCAACGAGCAGTACAACCGCAACACGGGACTCTCGCAGGGCGTGAACGACCTCACGTGGTCCTACGCGTCCCTGCTCTCGACGAACTTCGCGCGCGAGGAGCTCAAGGCGCTCTCGGCGTAGACAGTCAGCGCGATGGTATTCGAGTAAGTGGTCATGACGAAAAAGTTGAAGTTTGTCCGATTCGTTTGTCAGCATCACATCTAATACCGGTACAATGGTTCATGACTCCCTCTCTCTCAAAAACAGGTTCGCCGTCATGACGATGTTGCTCGCCACCGCCCACACGAGGAAGACCGAGATGAAGTTGTTGTGCTTGCGCAGCGGCACGAGGTCGACGCCGTTGCAGATCTCGAGCATGCTGGCGATGTAGTCTGCGACGATCTCGAGGCTCAGCTGCACCGCGAACACGATGGGCTGAAAGTTGGAGAGCACGCTCGAGTCGTTGTCCGTGTCGCTGAAGTTTGCTGATTCTGCTGCCGCTGCAGCTGCCGCACTCGGAGCTCCCAGCTGATACCACGGGTGGCTCCAGTAGACGATCACGATTGCGTACGAGCACCCGAGCGCCATGTACTCGGCGACCATGTCGACGTAGATCTCCGCGGCGTGGTAGTGTAGCAACCTGCTTCGCCACTGCACGAGCTCAGCGTCTCTGCTCCGTGTCCGACCTGCTTGAGCGTGCGGCGGCGCATGTGACGACTCGCTCGATTCACCTCCAGCTCCAGAAGCGGTCGACGCTTGCTGCACTTCGAAAGAGCCCTGGCGTCGGCGGATCTGGCGAACCACCCACGCCGACTTGGCGAACCGCAGCGCGACCTCGACTGTGACCATCGCGAACGTTCCTTCAAGCGCCATGTGGACGCTCTTGGAGCGCAGCAGTGCGACGCGCATCTGCGTGTTGATGAGGATGGTCGGGATGCCCACGAGCGCCGCCATCACACCCGCGTTGTGCAGCTTGAGCTTGAACACGTGCAGCTTCGCGACCTCCTGCATCGCCGTCTTGATCGCGATGCTTCCTCCGGTGAACGCGACGACGTGCGTCCTCGTGGACAGCGCGAACGAGAGCGTCGCGTGCGTGTAGGCAGCGGCGATGAGGAAGGACCCGACGTTCCAGAGCATCTTGAAGAACTCGCGCGCGAATCGCCGCATGCGCGATCGGCGGCGCTGTGAAGGGGGCGAGCCGACCTGGGCGAGGAAGTAGTGGGTGCCGGCCAGCGACGACGCTGCCGTGTCCATGTGGAAGAGCCCGATCGTGGCGTAGAAGGCAGGTTTGTACTTGTGGAGCTCCTCGCTCGCCCGGGTCCCAGCGATCGCTGTTGCGAATGTGAGCGCTGTGGACACGACGAAGACGGGGAACGAATCGCGCACCACCTGCCGCCAGCACGCAAAGTACGTCGGTCGACTCCCGACAGCTTTCCGCGCCGCCTCGGGCAGCACGAGCGCAGTGTGACTCGTGCAGACGAAGATCCAGTTGAGCGTCTTGGACCACAGTAGCACGGCGATCTCGAACGACGCCCGCGACTGGCGTGCGGCAGACCTCCCCGAGAACACGTTCCCGGCGCCAAGGCAGAACAAGATCGGCCACGCGCACAAGGCGCTCGCGCTGGCGCTGCGGAGTACGAGCAGCAGCGTCCATGCCACTTGGACGAAGGTTGCTCGCTGCGACTGGCGGAGCTGCGTTCCCAGCCGCGTGGCTGTTGACTCGGCTGGCTGTACGCGATTCCTGGAGAGTACGCGAGGCGTGGCTGCTGCTAGCAGCAGCAGGAAGTTGGCAGTCGGGTGCCCGGCGCTCGTCTGCATGGGAGGATCTGGAGTGTTCGCGCTGTCGCCACCATCCCTCATGACGCGAAGAATCAGACGTGCGCGCTCTGGAGCGTGCAGGCTATTCCAAGGTGATGGTGCGTGATGGCACACTATGTGTGCTTGGTTGCCGGTACACTCACTCGAGCCGACTACTACGGACATGCTTCCTACAGACTCACGTGGCGGATCGTGAGCGACACACGCTTCCCGAGCTCGACGCCGTCGATACTGTGGAGGTACTTCGTGTACGCGTCTCCCGTGAAGACCAGGAGGCTGCGGCACGCGAGGCGGAAGCTCCGTCCGCTCGGTGGCAGCGCGCTCTTGTCCACCGCTGTGTCAGCACTACTCAGCGATGACGCGCTCTCAATCCACCGGCGATGCGGCTCGAAGGTCACCGTCGACTCGGCGCCGGTGCTGACAATCGCAACGAGCGGGAAGTAGCTCGGCCCGTCCTCGTGGGGCATGATCCCCTCCCCGACGCCATACTCTGCCACATCCGCCACGACGTCAGCGCTTGGTCAAACACAGACAGCCATTCGCTTGCCTCACACTCGAACACTTCACCAGCCACGCACCGTTGATGAGCGCGTGGTTGGGTCGCTGCGCCTCGCTGAACACCTTGGCGTCCACGAGCGCCTGCACGATCTGCAGCAGCCACGCCGGCAGCGCCTCGGCGCGGAACGGTGCCTTCACCTCGCCGCCCCACATCTGCAGCCGGCGGCGCTTGAGCTTCACCCACACGCTGCTGTCATCTGGCACCGCGTACACGCGCTCGAGAATCGCCTGTTCCTCATCGTGCGAGAGCCACTCGGGGACGTAGCACACGCCTTTGATGCCCTCCACCGCGAAGTGCTCGAGCTCCAGTTCCGACCTGGGCCGCACATTTGTTCATTGAGCATGTGGTTGGTTAGTTCGACCTGGGAGCCGCTGGCAGCCACGTAGGAAAAGAGCACCACGCACCGTTCGTTCCAGACGCGCAGCGGAGTCGTCGCGATCGGATCCGCAGAGGGGATTTCAGGCACACCAGAAGCAGAATCGCCGCTGTGGGGACTGCCGTGCGAGGCTGCAGCCGTCGCCGCTGCCGCCGCTCGCTGCTGCTTCCTGCGCGCGCGCTCCTCCCGCATGAGCTGCTGGAAGTCCATGACGATTCGGTCAAAATGTGTCATGAATTTGCGTGTCAAAACCTGTCCCGAATAGTGGCCCCTGTATCACTTCAACGACATCGGCATTGGCATTGGCATCGCGCGTGTGCTCACTTGCTCGCTTCCTGCGGTCTCGTGTACCTGACGACCCATTGTCCCCAGTGCTGCACACACACATGTATTCACACGCTCGAGCTCTTGTACTCATATGAAGCACTGCCCTTGAGCAGCTCGCCATTGATTCGAATCCTCCCTAAACATAGCGTGGCTGAGTCTCGAGACCTTGCGAGTTCACAGCAACTCTTCCTGTGGCGACCAGCGAGTGACACAGGCTCGCCCGCGCGCGCGATGTTCTCGCTCGATGTGGCGGTCTGGAAGGGCAAGCGCTCGGAACACGAGGCAGCGGTCAAGAAAGCCAAGCAGCAGGGCTCGCTATCGTTGCCGCGCGTGGTGCACGACAAGAAGATCAAGCAGCTCTACGGCAAAACCCCGTGCGTCGCGCTGCCTTCGTGCGGGTGGTTGGTCGAGCGAGCGGCGGAGCGCTGATCGCTGCAGCTCTTGCGTCTTCTTCCTCCAGACAGGAGATGTACGAGTCGTATCTCGAGCGCGTCGACCGGTGGACCCACGACGCGCCGGCGCAGGAATGGACCAAGGCGTACGACAAGGAGGGCCACTCCAGAGCATACGTGTGCGTTGGATCGCTGGACGCGCTGCACGCAGCACCTGCGCTCGCAACTGACTCACCCTCTTGTTGCTGCTCCAGCCCTCGCGAGCGAGACAAACTCAAAGACCTCGGCGGACCCGTGGTCAAGATCGGGTGCGTCTCGTGCCCTCCATTGACTCTCGTCGTCTCTCTGACTGCGCTCGGCCGTCCTCTCCCTCGCGCAGCTCCTACTCGCCGCGAGCCGTGTACAAGGGCGGCGGCAAGTGCGTGCGGCACATCGTGGACCCCAAGGCGCCGGACGCGAACGCTAATCTGCCGCGTGAGCTCTACCGCCAGCGCATCACCAACTTCGAGAAGACGCGCGAGAAGCACAAGGAGCTGCACCCGCCCATGGCGATCCCCAAGAACAAGCCGCTCACGTGCGGCAAGTTCTTCGTGCAGGACATCATCTGCTGCAACCACGAGGACGGCGACAACCAGCACCAGCAGAATGGCGCCGCGGGTGCCTCGGGATGTCGCAAGTGCGCCGCGCGCTGCGCTTCGCCCGAGCGCAACGACGACGCCGACAGCGACAGCAAGGGCGACGTGGCCAAGCGGCCGTACTACCGGCAAATCCACTCGCGCGTGGGTCACAGTGGTGCGAAGGCGGAGCCGCCGCCCACCGCCGAGTACGTCGCGTCGCCGCAATGGCGAGAGCACAGTCCGCACAAGTGGCTCGACCGGCACTTCGCCGCGACGACTGCCTCCGCGACCGCGACGGTCACGAGCATCTCAGGCGAGCCGTACCGGCCGTCGGTGCTCATCGCCGACAAGTTCGCGGCGCGCACCCGCGGCGAGCTCGCGCCCACGTCGCCCGCCGTGCGCGCGTTCGAGCACGAGCGCAGGGTCCAGACGGCGGCGCTCGCGCTGCGCGCCCAGCGCTCCCCGCAGCGCGCGCAGCGCAACTACTTCCGCTCGATGTGGGCCGAGCCGCCGCCGTCCTCCGCAGCTGCTGCGGGTGCTGGGAGTCCGCCGCGGTCTTCAGTACCGAGCACGCGCGTCGGCGGCCGCGACCTCGTGCTCACACTGCGCGAGCAGGCGCGAGGCGCGTCCTCATCGTCGTCTGCGGGCGCCGCACTCGTTAGCACGCAGTAGCTAGCGCCGGAGAGCCGATAGCAGGGAGTAGAAGGCTGATGAGCGAGAGCGAGTGGGGGGATCAAGCAAGTACGCGGCTGTGCGCATTAAGAGACTGCAGCTGGACAGTCGCACGCCTGCTGCCTAGTTGAAGCCCAGCAGCTCAACCTCGAAGATCAGCGTCGCGCGCGCCGGGATGATGGGCGGGTAGCCGCGCTCGCCGTACGCGTACTCGTGCGGGAGCGTGAGCTTGGCGACCTGGCCGAGGCTCATCTGTCGCATTCGCCCACAGTCAGTCAGCCGCCATCGCCCCATTCATACAGTCAGCCACATGCATCCAGCCACCACATACCTTGGCGACGCCCTCGTCCCAGCCGCGGATCACCTGGCCAGCGCCGAGCTGTTCGCATATAGAATGAGCGTGAGCGTGTGAGAGTCGATCCCCCTTAGTTACACGCGCTCTCGCACAGGAAGAACGCACCTGGAACTCGAACGGGCGGCCGCGGTCGCGGCTCGAGTCGAACTTGGAGCCGTTCGTGAGCGTGCCGACGTAGTGCACCTTGACGGTGTTGCCAGGCTGGGGGAAGTTGGTGCCGTCACTGAGAGAGAGAGAGAGAGAGAGAGAGGGAGAGCGTCAGTCGAGCGTCGATCCCCATACAAAGTTCAAGTCTACTGCAGTAGCCGCACCCGGCCTTGATGGTCTCGATCTCGAAGCCCATGGTCGCAGTAGAAGAAGTCGGTCCGGGCGTCGGGCGCAGGTTGCAGAGTGAGGAGGAGAGCGTTGGTGGCTGCTGGCAGCTTGGCGGCGGCTGCTGGCGCACGCAAAGGTCTGCTGGTAGTGAGAAAACACAGGTAGGACTCCACCTCGTTTTCTTCACGCTCACAAGTGCAGTTTATATAGACGTTTGTATGCGAGGACGAGACACCGAGAGCAACGTATGGTACTGGTATTCAACGCGGCAGCAGCAGCAGCGGCGCACGTGCGCGTGATGCGTGCGTGCGTCTTCGCCGTCGCCATCGCTAAAAAACGCGATGCAGCTGGCTGGAGCTCGTGCGATTGTCTCTCTCGGTCTCTCGGTCTCTCACAGTCGCCTACACGCTCACGGGCGGCGCGAGCGACTTGCCGCCGGCTTCGAGGTCCGTGCGGATGACCTTGGGCGACGACGCGGTCGTGGTCGCGTTTGCCGCGCTCTTCTCCGCCGACGTCGTGGTCGCGGCGGGCGCGCTCGGGTCCAGCGCCACGCCCTCCTTGATGATCACGTTGCGGTGCTTGACGAGCACGATCGAGAACGCCAGCTGCAGGCATAGCACAGAGACGTGAGGATCGCTCGCTCGACCATCCGATACACAAGGACACGGCGGCGGCGGACGTACGTAGAGCACAAACATGAAGAAGGAGAAGATCGCGCCGGCGTCGTTCGAGTGCACGCTCGTGCTGTCGTTGCCCTTTTCGCGCTCCTGGCGCGCGAGGTACGCGGCGCCAGCGAAGAGCACCGAGAGCGTGAACATCTGCAGCGACATCATGATGACGACGCCGATGAAGAAGCCGACGGCGAGCGGCGTCTGGTACTTGCGCATGACCATCGTGCCGCCCACCGAGAGCCCGATGATGAGGAACATGGCCCAGACGCCCACGAAGCCGAGCGACTTGGAGTCCGCCTCGCCGCTGCCGTTGTTGTTCACGGCCGCGACGATCGCCGCGAGCGCGTACATGAAGCCGAACACCTGCGCATTCACATACACACATCCCCCGCATCAGGTCGTCTGCTTCTTCCATTCTGGAAGTGCGAGCATACTTCGCCGCGACGCACCAGCGTGATGAACCACAGGTACGTGATCAGCAGCTTGGGGTTCGTACAGCACGCGCGCGCCTTCTCCTGCACCTCTGCGGTCTGGATCGCCATCTGCCGCATTCCCGTACGAGCCAGTGAGCGCCTCCTCCGCGCCGCTTGTCGCCTATCGCGCCTCCTAGGCAGCTCGTGGACGCATTCGCTACCACGCACCGTGTCGCTGTTGCTACTGGTCTGCCTTACTGCTTCTGCTTCTGCTTCTGCTTCCGCACGTACGCGCTCGCTCGCTCTCGCGGATTTTGGAAGTGAGCTTTTGCTCGCTGGATAGTGTGGGCTTTGGGTGGGTGCGCTCCGATTCCCATCCGATTCCCACGATACTCATATCACAACAAGGGGAAAAGAGGAATGAAGTGCGATTTACGAGAGAAAGGGAGGGCGGTTTTCAAAAAAGGAGTTTCACAACCGCGCTTTTTCCCCCACCACGCTAACAATAGCGAGCATGTGAATGGAACAAAGCTACCTTCACACAACACACGTGAACAGGTTCATATATAAGCAATACTAGTAGATGTTGTAGATAGCTTGTCTAAAGCATACAGAAAGAGCTTAAATACAAAAAAATCAGGTGCAATGTGAACCCATGTCAAAAATATGAAAATGTAAATCGCGAATCGTACTTACTTGTAAAATGTACCACTTCAACGTCACCCCAACTTGTGAAAGATCTTTTGCGCCATCACCAGGGTGTACCTCAAGCTCTCTCCATGGAGATCTCTCCCCATGGAGCAAACTCGAGGTCTTCATATGCTCCCAGCTCAACGTCGCTCGCTCGAGCGATTGATCGTCCCGTGTAAGGTCCGACTAAGACGCTCAGCGCCGCACACTGGCGGAATTGACTCACTCGCAGGCGAGCGATCTGCGAGTCATCGCGAACTCTTCGCGTCTCCTGGCCCACTAGCCGAGTACGCGTTCAAGTGGGGGATCTGCGCAAGAGCTAGTGATTGGTGATGCGCGAACGCTGCATGCTCGTCAGGCATGAACGGCCCGCTTTCTTCCGCGGTTGCCTCCTCGAAAGCCACTCATCCGCGCAACACCACTGACGTCGTACTCGGATACTCAGCGCTAACAACTACAAACAGGAGCGGCACTGGCGGTCACGTGCGCTCCGTCGGCGCCACCTGCGTGCAACCTAGATACTCTCCTCTTCGTCAACGGCGTCGGCCGCGACCTCCGCCTATCACGTCCAGCGCCGCGCCTGACCATCGATGCGTGTCATGTGACGGAGGAGCATTGTAGCGTGTCATTTCGCGCGCGTCATGACGGAGGAGCATTGTGGAGCGCCGTCTCGCGTGCCAAGCAGGAGTGTGTGCGCGATCGTGTATTGGTGGTCGGCAGCACGCTCCGATCTTCTTCGCTGAGCGCGAGCGGTCGCGCATTACTCGCGAGTGCGGCTGCCATCATCTTGAGAGGCTTCTTTCGTTCTGCGCATCGACCACTCTTTCATTACGCCGCCGACAAGTAGCACCGGCAACAGGCAGAGGCTCCCGCGCGCACGCGCCATGGCGCTCTTCAGCCTCGTGTACCGCATGCTCGCGCAGTCTCAGAACAAGCGCTTGCTACGTCGCATGATGCTCGAGCGTGACAAGTACGCAGACATCCGGTTGTCCGGCGCCGTCGTCGCCGAGCGCGGCAGCCCGACCGGCAGCTTTCGCCGCAGCGCATCAAGTCACGCTGCTGCTGCTGCGGTGACTCCGACTGACGATGCACACCGACACACCACCGAAGCGGACGGCTTTCAAGCCTTCGAGACGGATGCCGCCGCCGCTAGCAGCAACAGCAACACCACAACGGCGAACCGTTCGAGCCAAGCCTGCCTCTCGGTCAGTGCGTGCGTGGTCGTACCCGCGCAGAACTCGACTGAGGCGCTGTGGATCGACAAGCTGCGCGCGCAGGAGGAGGCGTACAAGCAGTCGCTCGACCACTCGCTCTCGAGCGTCGGAAGCTCCGACAACGCGCGCCGCCGCTGTGAGAGCGAGGACGACGCATTCGACATGTGGGACTACGTCTGTCCGCAGCTGCTGCGTCCTCGGCTCGCGAATGAGTGGGTCTAGCGGACTGGGGAGAGATCGACCGATTCTGTGTGCTGCTGCGTGAAGCCGTCAGGAGATCCACGTGCGGGTGTGTGGGTGTGTGTGCGATGCACGGAGAGACCACCGAGTTCAAGTCTGCTGCCCGCCGCGAGCAAGAGGAAGACGACCGAGAGAAGCGATGGAGTGCAGAAGGCGCTTCCTCCGAAAGAGAGTGAGAGCGCAACTCGATGCGATCGAGAGACACCACCGGACAACGAAGCGCGGCGTCCTGTAGCCTAGAGAGCGTACTAATAGCACGAAGGGCGTCGCGGCGCATTAAGTTATCAAGAGCACTCGCACACATGCACGGTGCACTGCATGCAGTGCACCAGTGAAAGGCAGGCAGACTGGTGCTGCTCATGAACTGAATGCTAGCAGCGATCTTTTTGAGACGCACTGCGACTCTCGCAAACGATTAAACGGGGAACTGCACAAGTAAACACCACGCAAAAGGTGATCAGACCACCAGGAAGCAACGGGACTCGCATTCGAATTCATAAACAGTGTTACAGTGCAGCGCGTGTGTGTTCCTCGCGCGCGCGTGCTCGATTTATCGAGATCTCGACCTCGATCGCCTCCTCCGATGGAGCGGAAAGGGGCTGCAGCCGACCATGCAGACGTCTTAGACGTTCGTGATCGCGGCGTTCGGCTTCGGCTCCGAGCCGTCCACGACCGACGGCGTCATGAGCGCCGCGAAGTCCGTCTGCGGCGGATTCGCCGCCTTGAGCACCGGCGACGCCGGGCCGTGTGTGCTCGTGTTCGTGTACGCCGCACCGCCGTGGTACGAAATGTCCACGCCGTTCACCTCCTTCTCTTCCGACACGCGGATGCCGATCGTGTACTTGAGCGCCATCAGGATCAGGAACGTCACGACCGACGAGTACGCCGCCGCCACGCACTGCGACACGAACTGGTGCCACAGCTGCTCCGCGTTGCCGTAGAACGCGCCGCCCGCCACCGCCGGGTTCACGTCCTTGGTCGCGAATAGACCGGTGAGGAGACCGCCCACGAAACCAGCGCAGCCGTGGATCGCGAACGAGTCCAGCGTGTCGTCGTAGCGCAGGATGTTCTTCAAGCGCACGCACGCGAACGCCACGATCGCGCCGACGATGCCGAAGATCACGGACGCCCACGGCAGCACGTAGCCACAGCCCGGCGTGATGCTCACCAGACCCGCGACGGCGCCGCTCGCAGCGCCCGAAGGGTCCACGGAGCCGTTCATGATCCAGTCCATCGCGATCCACGTGAGGAAGCCTGCGGACGCGGCCAGGTGCGTGTTGATAGCAGCGACCGCCGCGATGCCGTCAGCTGCGCCAGCCGAGCCGGCGTTGAAGCCGAACCAGCCGAACCAGAGCAGCGTCGCGCCGATCATGACGAGCGGCACGTTGTGCGGCTTCACCTCCTCGCCGTGGTTGTAGCGCTTTCCCACGACGATTGCGGCCACGAGCGCGCCGAAGCCGCTCGAGACGTGAATGACGGTGCCGCCGGCGAAGTCGAGGCTGCCCATCTTGCCCTCCCAGCCGAGCGCCGTGATCGTGTACTCGCTGTCGAGCTTGAGCGACCACATCCAGCGCGCGAGCGGGTCGTACACGATCGACGTCCAGAGCAGCACGAAGAGGATGAACGAGCCGAACTTCATGCGGCCGACGATGCCGCCGCTCAGCAGCGCCGGCGTGATCGTCGCGAACTGCGTCTGGAAGAACGCGAAGAGCGCGTGCGGGATCTGGCCGCCGTACGTGCCGCTCGGCACGCCCGTGACGTCGTTGTAGCCCGCCCACTGGAAGAGCCCGTCCGAGCCGAAGCTGACCGAGTACCCGAAGACGAAGAACTGGATCGAGACCATCGCGATGGACACGAACGACATCATGATCGTGTTCGACGCCATCTCCTCGCCGGCGAGACCCGCGTAGAAGAACGCCACGCCAGGCGTCATAATCATCACGAGCGCGCTCGCGGCGAGCAGCCACGCCGTGTTGCCCGAGTTGATGTCGACGCTCAGGTCGACCGAGGCCTTGGCGCCGGGACGCGGGAAGTCCACGCACACGTTCGCCTCCTTGTCGAGGTACTGCGCGGCGGTACACTCGGGAACTTCGGCGGTGGCTTGCGCGGCGGCGAGGCTGCTGCTCACGAGCACGACGAGCGCCGCGACCGAGAGCGCCGCGCACGCGCGCGACGCCCAGGAAGCGGACGAGGAGCTGCGGAGCATAGCTGGAATAGTGGTGCCGGTGCTCTTGGAGGCGCTTGCTTGGGGGCTTCTAGCTTGCGAGGCTCTTGGCAGGTGGTGGTGGTGCTCTGCTGGAGACCGGAAATTCCAAAGTGAGGAAGCGTTGCGATCTGGGCTGGGCCGGCGGCGGCGGCGGTGCAGCAGCTACAGCGAGCAGCGGCTTCGAGAGAGAGCCTTCATTGCACAAACAACATGCGGCAAAGCCGCAGTTCAGACCTGCACCTCGTCCCCATCATCGCTTGCACCTCCTCGCTGAGAGCAGAGTTCGTGCACTGGCGCGTCACCGGCGCTCTGCGGCCGGCGATTGGCTGCTTGGGCCGTTGACGCGCCTCGAGTCAGAGGGGATGGACACACCAGCGGAACCAGCGAACGCGCATCGACTTGCACAGGCGAATGCATTTTTGCAATGCAAATAGCATACTCTGCTCTATGGGGTCTGCATACAGGCGATTGGCAGTATTCGGCATAGCAGGTTCCAACACACGGTGCCACAAGCCGCAAGACCTCGCGAAGAAGAAAAGCCGACGTGAGCGAGCGACTTGGCTGCGCTTTTCGGACTATTCCGCCGCCGCATTTGCCTGCTTGCTGGTCGCTCAAACGAAAGCATGGAGAGCGCACATAAGAGAGGTCTCGGTCCAGACCGAGCGCGGCGGTGGCGCGCTGCTCGTTTCAACGCTACCTTTGTCCTGTAGCATTTGCGCGGCTCCGGTTGCCAGCTTTTGTGTCAGCGGTGAAGGAGTTCCTTTTCGCCTGTTTTCTGCGCGCTTCAGCACTTTTGGTAAACGATCTTGAAAGGGTTTTTGTATCATTAGTCCGGTATTCGCGATCAAGCGCATCAAAAGCGACTCGACGGCCTGGTCGGATCCCTCGTGTGTCCTCCGCTCTGCTCTGCTCTGCCCGCATACCGCATGCCGTCGCCTTGCTCGTCCACTCAACTCGCACTCTTAAAGCAGCCTTCCACGCTCCGCTACTCGCCGCGAGAGTTGCATCCAGCGCACTTCAACATACACTTTCCGACCAAACGAGTTTGTGGTCGGTTGCTTGCTGCTTTTGCGAGCCTCGTATGCCACGTTGATGCCTTGGACCGCCAGTCCGCCCAGGTATCACTTTCACCGTAATCGGCGGCGAACAGCGAGCTCGGCCGACTCCTCGAAATGAGGATGGAGAGCGCGCTCTGCGTCGCTCGTTAATCATCACGAGTTGGTGTCCATTGCATCTCGCTTCTCTCTCGCTGATCTATTATCTCAGATCTCATGAGCGCGCGCTGCTGGCGAAAGTGCATGCGTACCGCCGCGCACTCAAGCTGATTCTTCAGACTGATGAAGAATCTCGTTGATCGCGCTCGCTTGCGCGCTCGGGTCACCACGAGGGCGACATTGACGAACGAGGAACTTTCTCTTATGCACATGTGAGTGAAAGGAGAGAGAACCAGCCAAACACGCTTCGCTGTGCTTCCTCTTCTCGCGCTTGGTGCTCAAGACGGACCTCTCCAGAGTCTCGCTGCGATCCAGTCTTCACATTTGCTCGCAGTGGTAGTGCTAGGTAAATAACTGGAAATTGTAAGGTGCGTACGCCCAGTCGCAGATCCCAGCTTGGAGCCAAGCGGAGCGAGGTGACCTCAAGTCGCCTGCATCGGCGAGCAGGAGACAATCGTCGAGTGTGTGGTTACATCCTTTACCGTATGACCCCGCTCAAATACGGGTGTCAATTTTGTTGACGGGAGCATTTGGAGTGCGTCACCTTCACAGACCTCACAAGATTGCGGTATCACATTCCGTTTTCTCCTTCTAAGTGCGCTTTCATTCTGCCGTTTCTTCGATACAAAAGCCAACATAAGCCATCGAGCAGATCTCTCACCTCGACCTCCTCCTCTACGTGCGCGTGCGCGTGCAGACATCCCCCCTCCCCCCCCTCCCCTCCCCTC
>JAASFH010000766.1:0-12801 GCA_023333695.1 Globisporangium yorkense
GAGGATCCCGCTGCGGAAGCCGCCGCGCAGCAGCGCGTCCAGCGACGCGACGCCCGAGCGCAGCACCAGCGGCGCCTGCGCCTGCGCCTGCGCGCGCCAGAGCTCGAGTGCGGTCGTCCCAGGCGTGGCCATGCCAGGATTCGATAGTAATTTACTGGCAGTTGGCAAATCACCAGCAGAGCAACAGCTACAGCAACCTAGCGGCAACTGAGAGGCAACAGCAGCAACAGTAGCTTACCAGCTTGGCCAAGAAGCCCAAGCTCTCGCACCCGTCGGCTGCAGCTGATGAGGATGCGAACGCGTGTGCTGGTGCCCTCCCCCACTCGCAGCCTTCCATGCAAGACGAAGACGACCGAGCGGCCGACGTGGCGTACATCGTCAACAAGCTCGTCGGAGAGATCAGCACCTGCACGAACGACGGCGAGGAGATCGCTGCCGTACTGGAGTACTACCGGAACGTACTTTGTGGCGCGGATCGCAAGAGGGAGAGCCATGTGAGGTTGCTGAGCGCGGTGTGGATGGATGACACTCGGATCGTGCGCTACATGCTCGCGAAGAGAGTGGGCTTCTGCTTCTGGGGCGACGAGGGACAGTCCCCGCTCTCGGTCGCGTGCGAGAGTGGGCAACTGGAGATCGCCAAGCTGCTCTTTGATTCAGGTCACGATCACCATTCCTATGGGCGTCAGTTCGAGGGTCCAGTGCCGCCGCTGTGTGCTGCAAGTAACGGCTACCTGGAGCTCGTCGAGTGGCTGTTGAAGTCTGGAGTGTATGTAGACACTCGCGACAAAGTGACGAACAGAACGCCGTTGATGGTGGCTGCGGAACCTGGATGCACGCGGATCGTCCAGCGCTTACTCGCTGCCGATGCGAATCCAAGTCTGGGTGACATTAGCAATGACAATGTGAGGACGGCGAGCGCCAGGAAAGGACAACTGACGGTGCTGAAGTACCTGGTCCGCTACGAGATTGGGAATGGGACGACCGAGGCGAAACAGTCAACACCCCCCTGGCTGGTGTCGAGGGGAATCACGACCAAGTCGTGCGCTACATCATTGAGAAAGGAGAGTTCACTCGAGGGCACGCAACTGCGAGTCTCCCTGTCGCGATCCGAGCCAAGAACACGGAGATCACAGAGCTTCTGATCCGCAATGGAGCCGACTTCAATGTCAGCGGTGGAGGACTTCGAGCGAGGGCATCGCTGTACCTGGCGATCGAAGCCAAGATGATCGACACCGTGAAGCTCATGCTCAGTCGTTATCCAGTGATGGATTCAGGATCATGCATGCGCTGGCGGAAGTCGGCGATGTGGAGACGATGGTGCTGGCGAAGAACCACGTTGGTGGTGGCGTCGACATCAACGCTCCCGCCTCAGGACACGACAGCTACACCCCGCTGGTTATTGCGTGCGCGAATGGGTACATCGATGCGGCGCGATTTTTGTTGGCCGAGTTTTCCCTAGTGCACAAGGCTTTTTGCTGCAGAATCAGACAAATCAACAGTGTCGAACTTGGTGCACTGATCGATGTTGTCAACACTCGCAAGAAGTTCTACAAGTAGCATCGTAACGAGATCGAGGTCGGGATCAACAGTTCTCGCCGTGAAGCTGCATCAGGTATCACTCCGAAATCGTGGTGTGCTGAGTCCCTGAGTCCCTGAGTTCCTACTACGATTGCATTCCAACAGATGCTCGAAACTGATGTCGATTCTCATTCTAAAAGTAGCATCCGTTTCGCTCCGCTTCGCCGCCTTTCACCTTACAATACATTCGCGCGTGTGGCACGTGAGCCTGGTGCCGAGCCGCCTCGACTGATCGCCGCAACACGGGAAAGAAGCGCGAGCGTGAGCAGCACCACCACCACCAGCGACTATGGCGCAGCAGGGAGCGACGCTGCAAAACTACAACAACGAGCTCGTCAAGTGTATCGAGGATCTGCGCGAGAAACGCGAGGAGGTGAACCGCACGATGCTCAAAGAAGAAGAGGAGAAGGCCAAGATCCAAAAGGTGGCGGTGCTTGTGCATGGTTCGCAGACATGCTCGAGCAAAACTGGACGAGGCAAACTCACTCGATGATGTTGCTTGACGGCTGCTGCGCTGGACCTAGGACCTGACGATCCTCACCGACCGCCTGAGCAAGATCAACGAGGCGCTCGCACGGAAAACGCAGGCGCGCAACGAGTACGACCGCACGATCCAGGAGACCGAAGCCGCGTATATGAAGGTGCGCTTGTTGAGTCATCGGTGACGGAAGGAGGACGCGAGAAGACTAACTTGAACTAACTCTCTCACGCCACCCATTCAACCAGATCCTCGAGAGTTCGCAGACGCTGCTGCATGTGCTCAAGCGCGAGACCGTGCAGCTGACCAAGAAGAAGCAGACGTCGTCGTGATCCACGCGGACACGCAGCCACGGTGCCAAGCGCTCTTTGCTCGCGATCACACATCCACACACCATCCCATAAGTTAACGCACACTGGCGTGCTTGCTGCTGCTGGTACCATTCGGTCACGGTTGCAGCTCATGCTTGATGGAGGACATAACGACCAGTCAAGAGCTCTGCGCGTCCACGATATCCATACGTGTGTCGTTGTTGTGTACCGCCGTCGCACCTCAGTTGAGAGCTTCGGAGACCTGGCACACCTCCTAGTTGGAGTCGTTAGCGAGTTCTCTGGATATTCATCTACCGGTGGCGCAGCTCCTTTGACACTGGGTCCAGCACGATCGCCTGGCGACGGTCCTTGCCACGGCGCTCCCGGCCAAAGCACAGATTCGAAGAGCTCCCGTCAGCCAGCGCGCTGTTGAGCTTGTCAAAGCACAGCTGCACCTTGCGCAGCTGGTGCATGATCAGGAATTGCTCGTTCTCCTTCGTCACCAGCTCCGGGTAGTACGCGTTCACTTCGATCTCGATCTCCTGCAAATACGCCATGACACATGTGTTGGCTACTCTATGTGCTGCGCACCACACACAGATGACACCAGTTCCGATACGCACCTTCAGCTGGTTCTCATACGTCGAGAGCTGTCCGTTCTCCGTCTTTGCGCTGCTACTGGCAGTCTTCGGCTGGAACATGAACCGCGGGGCGCGCACCGGGTACTCGGGCGCGATCTCCACGATCGCCGACATCTTCACCCGGTCGCTCTTGAACACCACGCGGTAGTAGCGGCACCCGGTCGTCGAGAGATGGAACGCCGACCGCTCCGCCTGGTCCTTAAAGAGCTGGAACACATCCTGTGCTGGCGTCGAGATCTCCTTCCAGCTCTCCAGCTGCGTCTTCACGTCTCCAGGAAACTGCGCCTTCGCTGCCGAGTGCACGAACACAACTGGCGCCGCCTGCTGCAGCAGATCGAGCTGCTTCTTCAAATGCACGCTCGCCACCAGACGCTTCACGAGCTGGGTCATGACATTGCGCACAGACGGCTCCGGTCGTCGCTTCGCGCCGACGGCACCCACACTGTCCTCGCCGAGACGCTTCACTGGATGCAAGCCGCAGATCCACTGAGTCCAGTAGTATGGACGGCACGTGGCGTCACTCGGGAACAGCAACTCCTGCCCGGTGCTGCTTGTCTGCATGAACTCGTAGTTGCAGCTCAAGCGCGGGATTTCCAGACCGTCGTCACCAGGGAACAGGTTCATCAGAATCGTGTGGGTCGTCCCAGTCACCACCGGCTGCGACTTCACCACCTCCGCAGTCACGAGCTTCGCGACGGGCAGGTACTGGAACAGGATCGAGAACGACGCCGCCTTGACCGTTCCCTCCGGACTCTCACCGTCGATCGAAAGCGATAGCGTGAGCAGTAGCGCCTTCTCGCTCGGCTTCCACACATCCCGGTACTTCGCCGCAGCCGTGACGTCGCTGTCATCAGTCGGGTCCTCGTCGCCAGCTCGGCTGCTGCGCGTGTTCGCAGTCACCGAACCGATCTCCAGCGTCTCGAGATCTGCGGACACGGAGGAGCGCTCCTCCTGCTGCGAGGAGCCGCTCTCGTCCTCGTACGGGCGGAGCGCCAAGAGCTTCTCTGCGGTTCCCGTCGACACGACCTCGCCGCTCTCGAGCGCCAGCGCCGACTTGGAGCGCAGCACAGACGGCGACCGAGACGGCGCCGCGCGCGACGCATCGGCAGCAGAGGATGACGTGGTGGCGACGGCAACAGCCGTGTCAGCCACCGAGGGCGATCGCGACGGTCCCTTGAGCCGCTTGGCCTTGTCCTGGTCGCCTGACGACAACGACGACGACGTTGCGCTCCCGTTCTGTAGCGCGCGCGGGAAGCTCCGCTTTTGGTGGTGGAGACCCTGCTTGCTCGTCGTGGGCTTGGCGTCCACGACCGAGAGCCCCATCGACTTGGAGCTGTCGCTCGCGATCTGGTACGCCTCGAGCTCGCAAAAGAGCGTGTAGAGCGGCGCCGCCAGCTGGTTCGCGTCGTGCTGACGGTTCAGCTGCGCTGTCACAGGCGCGCCCATGTAGAGCTGCAGCCCCTTGGTGGCGTCTTCGATGGCCGCCACCTCCTGGCGGAGCCCGTCCAGGAACGCCTGCTTCGCCTGCGTGGCAGCGTCGATCTTCTCGATGCGCGCCTTGAGCTCCTTGAGCTGCGCGATCATCCTGAAAGAGAGAGAGAGAGAGAGAGTGACCGTCGGCCGGGCGTGAGCCACCACTCACTCACATCCCTCCACCCAGGACCTTCAGGAGCTGCTCACCGCTTGCGGGTCTCGAGCTCCTGCGTGAGCTGGTCCAAGTGCTGGCGGTGGACCTCTGCGTCTCCAGAGATCGGCAGCTTGCCGCTCTCGAACTCGATCTTGTCCATCTCCTTCGTACTGGGATCCAACACACACACACACACACACACGCACGCACGCACGCACGCACATCATGTGAGTGTCTCGTTACTAGTAAGCGGAGCCGCTCGCAGCACCTGAAGCCCCGGCAGCGGCGGATCTCGCGCAGCAGATGGTCCTTCTCGTAGAGCAGGTTCTGCAGCCGCAGCTGGTGCGCTTCCACGACGTCCTTCTGCGCCGCCACGCGCGCCTTCCAGGCGTCCGCGGCCGCGAACGTCGCGCGCAGCCCCGCCTTCACACCGCGCAGCAGCAGCAGCAGCCGCCAGCGCTGCGCGCGCAGCGCAGCCTTCTCCAGCGGCCGCCCCGTCTCCTGCGCGCCGCGCTGCGCCACGAGCGCCGAGAGCAGCTCGCGGATCTCGGCGCACGCGCGCTGCAGCTGCGCGAGCGGCGCCGTCGTCTCCTCCGCCGCTGTCATCGCGACTATGTGGGCGAGCTTTTGTTTGGGGTGGGGAGTGGCTCCTGGCGAACAGATTAACTAGGATATAGGCTACACTATGATACAGCATCGCATTGCTCTCCTGTTTGGAGCGTGGCTCAGTATAGAAAACGCAACCTACGAAATAGAATACAAGTTGCCACCGCACACGCTGCCAGTGATTATTTCCCGATTCGGACAAGCAAAGCAAGTACGAGATGCTGCGCCGCGTGCTCGCCCACCGCCCGCAGCTGCTGCGCCCGACCGCCGCGCGCGCGTTCGCGTCCGCCGACGGCAGCAAGGGCGCTGCGCTGCGCGACATCCACTTCGAGCAGGACGCCAGCGTACGTCGTCGCGGCTAAGTGCGATACTGGTGGCGCCGACGAGAGCTCAACCGACCCCTTGCGATTGCTTGATGTGCTGCTGCATACCAGGACGCGGCGGCACGGCCGTTCGCCATCGTGGGCGTGCGCGACGTGGAAGTGCAGGACTGGGAGTACCCGGCGCGCGACGAGAGCGAGGACAAGCGCAACCGCACGCTACGCAACCGCTTCGGGCACCCGAACTTCATCAGCCTGTGGGTGGACAAGCTGCCGGCCGTGGAGCAGTTCCTGCAGGCCGAGAAGGTGCCGTACACCAGTGAGGGCATCGTGAAGGGCCCCGACGGCCACGACGTGCTCGTCATCGAGCCCAGCGACGGCAGCGCGCAGTTCTTCAACCTGTGCGACAACCCGACGCTCGTCGAGCTCGTGCAGGCGACGCCCGAGGTCATCAAGGAGTTCGCGAGCGACGACGACGACGAGTGAGCAGGTGGACGAACGCGCCCGCGTCCTGCGCCAAGGGCGGCGAGGACGATGGCGATGAATGAACCGCAGAGTGATAGAGCGAGCGGACGCCTTGTAACACGACCGACGAGCACCTGGAGACGTAAGGAGCTGCCTAACAGACCCACAGACTCAGATGAGCGCGTCCGGGTCGTCGACGCAGAACACGTTGAAGATGCGCTTCGAGAGCGCGCGGCCGAGTCCCCGGCCCGCGAGGCGGCTCGCGAGCAGGTCCTCCTTCGCCTCGCGGCTCAGGCTCGGGTCGCTGTACGCGAGCAGCAGGCTCGAGACGGTCGGGAAGTGGTCCAACACGCTCTGCGCCTTGTCCTCGCTCACGCCCGGCACCATCTGCAGCATGCGCAGCCACGCGTTCGCAAAGTTGTTGGTCGTGGCGCCGCCCGCCGTCACGCGGAACGAGTGCAGCCGCGGTGCGCTCTCGAGGAAGTCCTCCTGCACGCTCTTCTTCGCGGCCGCGAGTACCATCTCGCGTGTCGCCAGCGCCACGTATGCCGCCGTGTCCTCGAGATCGACCGTGAACTGCGGCGTGCACAAGGGTTCGTTGGTTCGTTGGCTCGGATGTAGCATCCGAGGCGCAAAGGGGAACACACCGAAGCGCACCTGTGTGTGGGTCTCCGCGTCCATGAAGAGCTGGAACGCCATCTCGTGGACGTCGCTGAACGAAAGATGCATCGGCATCGACGGTGTCGAGGACGCGAGACTGGAGTCGGGATCCGCAGCCGACGGCTGCTGCGCGGCGCTCTTGCCCGTGCGCGTCTTCTTGAGCTTGATCAGGCACTTGTCCATGCCCTCGATGATCAAGAACGTGCTCACCTGGATCTCGCTGGACGAGACGGCGCAAGTCGCTTGCTGCGGGCGGAGGCGATCCGCGCGAGCGTGCAGGTCGCTCTTGAGTGAGCGCACGATGCGCAGCACTTCGCTGTACGACTGGCGCTGCAAGAGCTCCACGAACGCGTCCGCCTGGAAGTAGATCGCGGCGGAGAGCAAGCTGCACATGGTCGCTGGAGCTGCAGATGCTGCTGCCGAAGTCGACGAGGAGCTGCTACCAGCGCCAGAGCGGGGACGACGAGAGGCGCCGATTGCTGGCGCCACGCGCTCTCGCCGCTCCCATCGGATGACGTTCGCAAGCGAACTCTCGAACGGCGCCTCGATCTCCGCTGCCAGCGGCTTGTTGTTGTGCGCGTGGGTCTGTAATGCCGCCTTGATGGCTCGCCCAGCGTCAGAGGCGTCGAGAGTCCGTTCCATTCTCACCAGCGCTACGACAGGACCTCGGCGCTGGGAGCCTGTCGTTCCTGCTTCTGCTGCTCTTTTCCTCCGCTGTGGAGTGTCAGGCGCTTCAGCTGCAGGCTCTGCTCCAGATCTCGCAGCCGGTCGGCTTGGGATCTCTTGCCGCAGGCTTGCAGAAGTTGCCACTGTGGTGTTTAAGGTGGGTGTGCTGCTGCTTGACGAGACGGTGTGGAGGCTCTCTCCTCCGTGGTTCCGCGCTGCTGCGATGCGCTCCGCGAGCGGCCGCATCAGCAGGAGGTCGTCCAGCATCGCGTCGCACTCCTCATCCGACGTCGGCGTCGATGGGGTCAGCAGCAGCTCGTGCTCTGTCGGCTGGCTCAACGGAGCGTCGGCTGCTCGTGCTGTTGATGATGGCAGGGCTGCTCGCACTCGTATCACGTCGTCCTCCAGTGAAGGCGCCGCCACTGCAGCCGACCTCGCGTGCATCACGTTCGGCGAGGATGACGGCGACGACGTCACTGAGAGCACTGACGCAGCAGGTGACTTGCTCTTCCTTCCGCTCTGGTCGGGCGACGTCAGGTCGACGAGACTCTGTCTGCGGTTCCCTCCTGCTGGTGGGTGATCGTCTACCGAGCCATTCAGCTCGAGCACTTCGCGCACTGCCGCAGTCGCCGTCGCACCAACTGGTCGAAGAGCTGCAGATCCGTAGCGAGTCGGAGTGCGCGGGGGTGTGAGCAGCTCGATGACCTCTGCTGCTCGTTGCTGGCGCCGCTTCTTGTCGCTGTCGGGGATCCCGAGCGCCTCGAGCAGGTCGTCGATCGCGCCGTCGTCCTCGTCGCCTCCGCCTCTGCCACTCGCGTCATAGGAAGAGGCGGCGGGCGGCGCGCGGCGGCGCTTCTTGGAGGCGACTGAAGGCGGCGGCGGAGATGCGGGCGGAGATGCGGGCGGAGGCGGAGGTGACGCCATTATTGCAGCAGGTCATCCGGACCGTTTTTCGTACCTTGAGAGAATAGTACGGTACGAGTACCTGAGGAGCTGGTAAAATGGAGAACACGTGAGACTCGACATGTGTATGTGTGTGTGTGCCACGCATGTGTGCCTCTCGTCTGCGCTCAAGTGCTCATGATCGGTGTAGTTGTCGTCTGACTAGGAGTGTGTCACCAGCAACTGAGCAAGCACACCTTCCTCCTTCGGCTGCTGCGATTCCCCTCGTGAGACGTTTTGGAACACACGCCACCTGCAACAGCAGCAGCAGAAGAGAAGCAGTCGCCGAGATGCAAGTTGGGGCGCGCGCCAAGAGACCGATCGATGGGCGCCACTGCCGCGGTCATCGCTATCAGTCGATTCTGCTGTTCCACTTGTTGTTGGCAGCCGCCACCTTCTTCGCTTTCTCGCACTCCGACGTCCGTCAAGTTTGTTCTCCGCCGAATTTCTCGCGCAAGTCCGGCGGCGTTCGCCGTTTCGATATGCAGCACATGTGCGTGCCCTCCAGCACTCGAGGCAAGAGCACATGGCCTCTTCCTCCGTTCCCTGCTTCCATCCATTCATCCATGCAAGCCGCAACGCACGCGTCTCGCCTACCACCAGCAGCAGCAGCAAGCGCTGTTCCTGCATTTCGCCCTCGAGAGCTTTTTTCCCTCATGGCTTCCTCGCACGCGGCAGCTGTTCGGCCCAGCTGGCACGTGCACGACGAGGCGGGGCGACATCTCGCATCTTGGCTTCTTCTCCGGCTTCCCGGCGCTCGCGACTTCCCGAGGTCTTCCCTCCCGCTCGAAGAACCCGGAGCGCCACCATCGCCACCGCGCTGTATCAATCACTCAATCCACATCCCAAGCGCTCCAAGTGCTGCTCCGAGCTCCTCAAGCAGAGCGCCGGACAGCACCCAGCTGCGCTTCCCGCCTGTTTTCTGAGCCTTCTTCTCGGGTTGTCGCTACTTTCGCCCTCCCAGGCTTTAACTCTGTGGAGAGTTGGGCGAGTTGATCTCCAGTTCGACTTTGGCGAAGAACGCACCGCCGCCGGGACGGCGTTCGGTCCACTTACTTACTACGCGCGCGCTGACGATGCCCATGACGTCGCCGCTCGAGGCGCCGCTCGCGCTCCACGTCGTGGCGCCCGCCGCCGCCTTCCGCACCGTCTTTGTGCGCATGCGCAGCGTCGCCGGCAGCGTCGCCGTGGAGCTCTCGCCGGCGCTCTCGACGGTCCACGAGCTCATCCGCCACGTGCACGAGCGCGTCTTCGCCAAGTCGTACGTGACGCGTCAGAGTGATGGCACCCATGGCTACGTGTGACTCACCTTCTGTATGCCATGTGAAGGTACATGGCGTTCGTGAAGGCCGGCGCGCTGCTCGCCATGCGCGCGGACCCGCGCACCGGCGCCGCGCGCGAGACGCCGATCCGGGAGCTGCGCGAGCTCCGCGACGCCGAGATGCTCGTGTACGCGCCCTGCGATGAGCTGCGCATTCTCGTGGAGCAGGGCTGCATCACGCCTGTGGTGATGCAGGCGTCGGACGGCGGCGCCTCGCCCTCCAGCTCGCCCCTGAGCCTCAAGCGCAAGGGCCGCGTGAGCTCCGTCGCGTCGAACGTCGAGCGCGTGCACCGCTACGGCGCCGAGATCGCCAAGATGGACGTGTCCCCGCGCGAGAAGGCGCAGATCGAGGACCTGCTCATCGTGGGCGACGAGCAGGTCGTGGACGCCATGGAGCAGTTCGTCGTGAGCCGCAATGCCGCGTCCGTGCGCCGCGTGCTGCGCGGCCCCGGGTCGTCACCGCTCAAGGCGCCGCAGCCGCCGCTCGACACGCTGGCGCGCGACTTCTCGTCGCTCGACGTCCACTCGCCTGCGGCGCCGCCTGCCGGCCACGTGAACCCGTTCCTGGTCGGCGGCGAGAACCCGTTCCTGCACGCCGCCGCGTCCACGAGCTTCCACGCGGTCACAGAGCCAAGTAGTAGTCGCGGCGCCGCGTTCCTCTCGTTCCCGTCGGCGGTCACGACGCTCGACGAGCCCGCGGCGCCGCTGCTCGCGCGCTCGCGTGCGCGCCCGTCGCTCATGTTCAGCGACGACGACCTCAGCGCCACGACGCTGCCGTCGATCCGCGAGAAGGTGACGCCGCCGCCGGCGTCCCGCATGGCGCTCTCTCTGGACGACCTCGTCACGCCGGGCTTTGACGAGCGCGCGCCGCAGCTCTTCTCGATCGCGGAGGTGCTGGACGGCGTCCCCGTCGCACGCGACTTCCACGACCAGTACGTCATCGGCAAGGTGCTCGGCTCGGGCAAGTACTCGGTCGTCAAGGCATGCACACACCGGGTGTCGGGCGACGCGTTCGCGGTCAAGGTGATCGACAAGCGGCAGATGATGGAGGTCAAGTTCCTCAAGCGCGAGCTCGAGATCATGCACGGCCTGCGGCACGAGGGCGTGGCGCAGCTCGTGGAGCTCTTCGAGAGCAACGACGAGATCTTCGTCGTGCTCGAGCTCTGCCGGCAGGAGCTCTTCGAGTACATTGACCGCACGGGTCCGCTGAGCGAAGCCGTGGCGCGCAAGCTCGTGCGCAAGCTCGTGGCGACCGTGGCGTACCTGCACGAGCAGTGCATCGTGCACCGCGACATCAAGCCGGAGAACATCCTGATCCACGGTGCGGACGTGAGCGACGTCAAGCTCTCGGACTTTGGCATCGCGCGCAAGCTCGACGGTACGGTCACGCTGACGCCGCACGAGAGCCTGTCGGACGCGGCGGCGCTGCAGCTCCCGAGCGACGAGCTGTCGGCGAGCGGCGGCGTGCGGAACCGGCTCGCGCGCGCACACACCAAGTGCGGCACGCGCGACTACGTGGCGCCGGAGGTCATGAGCGGCAAGGGCTACGGCACGGAGGCGGACCTGTGGAGCGTCGGCGTCGTGACGTTCGTCCTCGTGAGCGGCTGCGCGCCCGTGTTCCTGCCGACCGCGGACGGCACACGCAAGGTGTTCTTCCCGGAGGACGACGGCGTGTGGGCGGCCGTGTCGGACGACCTCAAGCGCTTCATCGAGTCGCTGCTCGTGCGCAACGCCGAGGAGCGCGCGACTGCGGCCGAAGCATTAGAGCACGCGTGGCTGCGCGTATGACGCGCGCGAGAGCACGAGAGAGAGAGAGAGAGAGCGGCCGACGAGAAGGCTCTGCAGCGCCCACACTAACCATAATCCTATCTATATGAACACGACAGCTTGTTGCAGCAGCACGTGTGACGATGTGCGTGTATGTACGGTGAGAGCGTGACAATGTGCTTCTCAGGGACGTGACAAGTGTTCCAAGCATGTCAAGACCTGACGACGTCCGAGTCAGGTTTGAAGCGACGTGGCACGAGCTCGACGTGGTTATTCGATCGACTTAAGCTACCAACACGACTACGAACACGCCAAGGTCAGTATCTTCACACATGTGCACATGGAGGTGACGAGCATGTGGGCTGTAATTGGCTCCTTGACCCACAGCTGTGAGTGGTCGAAGGGTTCCTATCATGAACAACCGCTTAATATGTGCAGCCAATAGCAGTCATTGCGCACGGGAGAGCGGCAACTACTGTGGCAGATTTGACTGCAGAACACACACACACGCACACGCACGCGAAGAAGAAGAGGGGGAAGGATCATGCCAGCGGACTGGACTTAATTGTGTCCATCTTGCGATTTCAGACCCTCAGGATATAGCATCACGCCCTTCCCATACAAGCAAAATGCATACACAGAGGCAGACAGAAACACAGAGGAGAGATGCTTGGATAGTGTCGGAGAAGGCGATCGAAGACTGACTGACGGATGGCTCGAGTTTCTCTTGTGGCCGCCGTCTTGCGAAATGCAAAATGTGAAAGCGCGCGCCAGTCGTTTTGAACTACAGTGTTCTCTCCATCGAAGTACGAGAACTTTTTACAAGTGCGGGGTGTAAAAAGGCGTAAATACGGATTGGATGTGGTGAAAGGGAACCTGGAAACAAGGAAATCGGGGTGTCACCGCTCACTAGCATCAGCGAAAGTGACTACACCAGCTTCGCGAGGAGAGCTGACCATAGGACATCCTGTAGAGAGGCGAGAGAATCTATCTAATCTGCCACTGCTGATTTGATCCCAGAGACAAGAACAACGCTGATTCTTGTGAGCGAGGTTGGTTTGTCCGATTCTGCATGGTCTCTGACGTGGACATCACGTGACCTCGAATCTTGTGTACGCAGCAATTCGCCGTGGTGTTAGCCTGCCAGTATCGAAAGCGAACTGACCGAGAGTATATGTGAGATCCCACCGCGTTGAGTTCGCCTTGTTTCAAGAGTACTTTGGCACGGTGCAAGCCGTGAAGCCATCTAGTACGACGACGGAAGCGAACCACACGGCCACGATCTGAGGATTCGACGATTGAAATCGACACTGACACTGTTTGAGGTGCGGATACAATGGACAAGTCTAGAGATATCGCGGATCAAGGCAAGGAGATGAAAAGTGGCAACACTTGGCCATTCGTGCTCGACACCGTCGC
>JAASFH010000767.1:0-12776 GCA_023333695.1 Globisporangium yorkense
CTCTCTCTCTCTCTCTCTCTCTCTCTCTCTCTCTCTCTCTCTCTCTCCTCGTCGCGATAGGGGCTCTCGCCGGGCTACTACCTGTTCTTCATCCTTGGTGGCATCTACATCGAAGTCGGGAAGCGTACGTCTTTCCCCCCCTTCCGCGCCTCCCAACGAGCCTGCCACTGCGCCGATGTAACACTCCTCTGTCGCTTGTGCTGCTCCAGAGCTCCGTCGCCGCCTGCGCCCGTACTTCCACTACACGGAGGATCGCAACATGTACCCGCACGCGATCTTCCTGAGCTACTGGAAGGGTGCCTCGCACCCGCTCGCGGTCATGTACGACCTCACGGGTCTCGTGTGCACGTGGGTGGCGATGCAGTACGCGGGCGTGGCGTTCGAGATCCTGGACGTGCGCCGCTGCATCCGCATCTGGGGCTCCTGGTACTTCTTCCCGCACGTGCTCAGTGTCGGGCTCCTCGTGCTCTTCAACCTCTTCCCGCCGCGCCGCGCTGCTGCCAAGGACGCCAAGGACGCGAAGCCCAAGACGCAGTAGGTCTCGTGAAGGCTCTTCTCTCGCGACGCAGCACCCGAACGTCACTCCTGGCCGGTGCGAACGACCGAATACACTTCCACCCTCTCACGACGTTCGGCGATGCTTGAGTTGACTCGTGTCCGCTCTGCGAATATACCAGTCGTTACCTGGGTATGCGAACAGTGAGAGTGTCGCCGCCGTGAGCTGTGAGCAGACAACGAGAAGAGCAGGCTCCGAGCTCCCACACCAGCGACTTTGATGAGGGCAGACCTGGAGCACCAGCGGTAGGCGCGTCAAGTCGAGTTCGTCTCGGAACTTCGGTGTCTGTTCATCTCTGTCACCAGCAGGCTGTGTGTACAAGACACACACAACTCTTCTCGATGAACGGAGTACACGCGCGGGCAGCGGGTGGGCCGCGCCGCGCCAAGACCGCGCGCACGCTCTGGGGTGCGCTCCGTAAGAAAGTCCCGGCGTATGTCGGCACTCCGCTTCGGCGGCGGTTCTACCGCCCGCGCGTCCCGAGGTTCATGATCAACCCCGAGACGACCACCAAGCGCGTCTGGGACCTCCTGCTCGCGGCGTTCGTGCTGTACACGACGTGCGTCGTGCCCTATCGCGTGTGCTTCCGGCGGGACGCCAAGGGGACGTTCGCCGTGTTTGAGCACATCATGGACGTCGCGTTCGGCATCGACATCGTGCTCAACTTCTTCACGGGTGTCTACCTACCGACCGGCGAGATCTCGTACAGCATGCGGCTGATCGCAAGGGCGTACGTGCGCGGGTGGTTCCTCGTCGACTTCTTCTCGACCATGCAGTTCGAGCTGTTTGTGAGCGAGAGCGCGGATGGCGGTGACTCGAACGCGCTCATGTCGACGAAACTGCTGCGCTCGCTCAAGGTGCTCAAGCTCTTCAAGCTCGCGCGCGTGCGCCGACTCGGGCAGATGTTCTCGAGCCTCGAGGACGCCGTGTCGACGAACCAGAGCGCCGTGTCGCTCGTCAAGCTCGCGCTCAGCATGTTCTTCTTCGCGCACATCGTCGCGTGCGTCTGGTACGCAATCGGCTCCCAGAACGACAGCGAGTCGTGGATCCTCGCCATGGCTTACGACGAGATGCACCTCGAGGACGAAGACCTGCTGCGGTACCTCTCGTCCATGTACTGGGCGATCGTGACGATGGTAGGAGCGAGCAAGCGAGCGAGCGAGAGAGAGAGAGACCGATGTGCTCTTGTCATCCATGACGTCCTCACGCTTGTTGCGATCTTCTGGATGGCAGGCAACGATCGGCTACGGCGACATCGTGGCGACGAACAACGAAGAGCGGCTTGTGAACGTCGCCGTGATGGCGATCGGCGTGTCGTTCTTCGGGTACGTCATGGGCACGATCTCGACCCTCGTGACCAACCTGAACGTCTCGGCCGCACTCTACGAGAAGCGCATGACGACGGTGAAGGAGTACATCTTCTCGCGGCAGATCCCCAAGCACATGAGCAAGAAGATCCGTGCCCACTTCGAGTACTACTACCAGAACCACTCGGTCTTCAAGGAGCGCAAGATCCTCGCACGCCTGCCGTCCGCGCTGCGCAACGAGTTGGTGCGCTCACGGCTCTGCTGCTGATGAAGGACGAAGAGACCTGGATTAACTCTTGCTCTCTTGCTGCGCGGCTCAACAGATCCACCACGTGTACGCCAAGCTCGTGGCGAACGTCCAGTACTTTGCCAAGTGCCACGAGAGCCTCGTGAGCGACATCGTGATGATCATGCACCCGTGCTCGGTGCTCAAGAACGAGTTCGTGTACGTGCAGCACGAGATCGCCGCGCACGTCTTCTTCCTGCTCAAGGGCGAGATCTGCGTCAGCCGCACGCTTCCTGGCGCCAAGGGTGACGTGAAGATCGGCGCGCACACGGTCGGCGAGCACTTTGGCGAGGTATGGAGGTGCTGTGACCAGCTCAGTCTCTTCCCCGCGAGGTCGATCCCTGATGCTTGCCGCCACAACGTGCGCAGATGGAAGTGTACGACCACAACCACGGCAACGGTGTCCGCATGTGCTCTGCAGTCGCCAATTCGTTCTGCGAGCTCACGTTCCTGTCCCGCGAGTCCATCCTAAAGCTCAGTGCGTCCATGTGGTGTGTTGGTACTGACAGCTACAGAGTTGGCGTTCTGACACGATGCGTCACTGCCGTTCCCAGGCGAGCGCTGGCCGGAGGTCATCCAGCACTTCCGCGAGTCGGCGAGAGAGAGCTCGAGCCATCTGCGGCGTCACGCCGGGTTCTCTGCGGCGGACGGTGACGTGTACTCGCTCTTCCGCGAGCACGAGACGGCCACCGCGATGATCCGATCGTCGATGCTGGTCAAGAAGAGCGCACAGCCAGCGCCAGTGCCTCTCGTGCGGGCCTTCTCCCGCATCTCGCCGTTCGTGAACGACGACGCCAGCCACGACCCGCCTGGGGTCGCGCCTGAGCAGCACCATCGCTTCGTCAGCGGACGATCCACCCGCTCTCCGCGCCGCGACCTCCCGCTCGCTCAGTACGACGAGGACGCTGCTGAAGCTGTTGGGCTGCACGTGGCCGTCGAGAAAGCGCCGGGCGAGAGTGCTGCTCCTGCCGTGAGCGAGAGTCTGCCGCTCGTGATCTCTCCGAAGGCGAAGAAGGCGCAGCTGTTCATGCGCCAAGCCTCGATCCCGTTCGCCGACCTCCGAAGCGACTCGCTCGCTCGCAAGAGCGATACTGGCGGCGATGACGATGGCGACGAAGTCTGGAGGCATCCAGACGCCGAACCATACAATGCAAGCGATGCCATCGACGCGAACGGGGACCACGACGTCGTCACCACCACGAATGGAATTGCGTGTGAGCCTTCCCCTCGCATGCCGCCTCAGTCCCCGACGGCAGATGTACCAGAACAAAGGCGGAGGAGGTACAGCTTGCCGTCCAGGACCGGGACTCTCCGGGTCGACCTCCAGTCGATGGTCGAGAAGCTCCGGAGCCCGACGGCGACACCGCTGGCGCAGCAGAACATCATCGCCGCGGAGCTCCTGCTGCTCAAGGGCAAGTACATCTTCCACCCGCAGCAGTCGTTCATCGTCTCGTGGCAGTTCGTCGTCGGGATCGCAATTCTCTACTCGATCGTCGTCGTCCCGCTACGCCTCGGCTTCAGCTATGACGCGGTCGGCGGCTGGTTCGTGCTCGAGCTCGTGATCGACGGTTTCTTCTTCCTCGACATCCTCATCAGCTTCCGCACCGCGTACGTGAACGACGAGAAGCTCCTCATCCATGACGCCAAGGTGATCCGGCGCAAGTACGTGCGCGGCTGGTTCCTGCCGGACGTGATCTCCACGATCCCGTTCGACGACATTGTCAGGTACGCTCAGTGCTAGAGCGGCGCTCAGGCGAGACAGCTGACCCGAGTGGTGATGTGTTGCTACGGTGTGGTATGCGACGTCTACAGCCTGTTCATGGGGGCCTCGGGCGAACAAGTGCACATGTTCCCCACGAAGCTGCTGCGGCTGACGCGCGTCGCGCGGCTGCTCAAGCTCACGCGGTTCGTCAAGCTGAGTCGCGTGTTCAGCAAGATCCGAGAGATCATCCAGGTGAGTCCCTGGGCCGAGCGGCTCTGGCGGCTGCTGTTCATGATGTCGCTCTTCTGCCACTGGAACGCGTGCCTGTTCCACGCGTCGATGCTCATGAGCGAAGGCGAGAACCTGCCCAACTGGTGCGCGATGGCCTTCGGGTACACCCGCCCCAACTTCACGAGCTGCTCGGAGAGCGTTCCGCTCGCGGACCGGTACGTGGCGTCCATGTACTGGGCGTTCACGACGCTCACGACCGTTGGGTATGGCGACATCCGCCCGAGCGTGTACTCGGCCTACGAGCTCGCACTCGTGATCGCGCTCATCGTCGTGAACGCGACGTTCTTCGGCTACATCGTGTCGTCCGTGATGGACCTCATCCAGAACTACGACCCGAGCGACCGCGAGTACAAGCTGCTGATGACCGAGATGAAAGACTACATGCGCGAGTCGTCAGCCAGCGCGCGCCTGAGCTCGATCGTCAAAGTGGTGCGCGAAGAGGAGGCTACGAGCGAGCCCTGCCTGCCACCGCTTCCTACTGACGCGAGGGTCGTCTGACGCATGCCGTGTACAGCACTACAAGCACAACGTCACGTGCACGAGTCTGTTCCCCGAGAAGAAGGTGCGAGGCGCACATTCTGCGTCGCGCGTCAGCCGTCGTAGCTGAGCTCCCTTCCACTGACCCTCTCCTCTCTTCCCAACCACCAGATCTTCGACAAACTCTCGCCGAGCCTGCGCTTCGACATCGCGCGGCTCGTGGCGGGCGAGACGCTCTTCGCGATCCCGCTCATCACGGTCATGGAGGACGCGTTCAAGGGCTTCGTATCGTACGCGCTCTTCCAGTTCAAGCCCATGTGCATCGTGCGGTCGGAGAAGGTGTGTCGCTGCGGTGGGCCGGGTACCGAGATGTTCTTCCTCGTCGAGGGCGAGTGCGACCTCGTCAACTCGCACACGAACGCCGGCCGCGTCGTCGGCGCGAACGCGGTCTTTGAGCAGTACTCGCTCATGGCCAAGCCCGAGGAGATCTACCGCACGATCTCGACCGTCACGGCGCTCACGACCAAGTGCATCCTGTACTCGTTCTCGATCCAGGACTTCCGCGACCTCGAAGCCGTCTCGCCCGCGGTCAGCACGTACTTCCTGAGCCAGCTCGCGGCCGTGCTGGTCGAGGACGACCTCTTCGAGCTCTCGGCTGCGCAGAAGGTGAACGTCGAGCTCGCGCTGCAGCGCGGCCGCGCCTTCCGGTCCGTGGCCGAGCACCACCAGCGCACGCAGCTCAACACGCTCGGCAAAGTCGCGCTCGCGAAGCTCTACCCGCGCCGCGGCAGCGAGTGGTCCCCCGACCTGCTGCCGCGACAGCTCAAACGCATGAGGGAGAAGGACGCAACGGTGCCGGCGTCGGCGTCGCCCTTGCTAGAGACCTCGGCCCCATTTGCTGCTGCTTCGTTGGAAGCATCGTCGCTCCCCACCGATGCGATCACTGCTTCTGCTGCTGCTGCTGTTGCTCCCACACAGCTACTGCCGTCTCCAGATGCGCCGCAGCCGACCAGCCGAACCAGCAGCAAGGTACTGCCGATGGTGCGTGCGATCCGAGGCGGCGACCAAGCCGAGCGCGTCGACAGCGACGACGACGACGAGCACGAGCCGAAGCCGGTGATCGGCGCAGAGCTGAAGAGCTGACGAGTCGTAGGAAGAGCTCTCTGGAGGTGCAGGACAGCAGAGGCAGTAGAGAAGCAGACCAAGTGGACGTGTGCACTCTATCAAACTCGCCTGTTAGCAGCTCCTCTATCTCCTGAAGCGCGGGTTCCGCCCCGGCGCCGCGAGCCTGAGGTCGCCCACGCCGCGCTTCTTCCTCCGATCGCTCGCGTCGCCGCTTCCGCCGTTCGCGCGCTCGGCCTCGCGCTGCTTCTTGCGCAGGTCGCTCTGCGGGATGAAGGACATTTCGCGCATGTAGCCGCCGCCGGCAGTCTCCTCCTTCTTGAACGCGCTGCGCTCCTTCTCCTTGACGCGCTCGAGCTTCATGCGCTCCGCGAGCGGCAGCTTCGAGAGCTTCTTCTTCTCCTTCTGCGCCGCGCGGTCCGTCGACGAGCCGAACGCCATGAGGTCGCTCACCTTCTCGCCCTTGGCGATCTCGTAGAATTTGGGCTTGCGGTTCGCAGCAGCAGCAGCAGCAGCAGCGCCGGTCTTCTTGGCGTTGGCGCCGCCACTGAGGCGGCTCTGCACGCCCGGGCGACGCGCGTGCGCGACGCGGTCGTCGTCGTCGTCGGAAGATGACTCGTCGCTCGGTCGGCCCTCAACCTCCTCGTCGTCCGACACGAGGTCGAAGCGGTCGCCGACTGCGTCGTCTTCGTCGTCGTCGTCGTCGGAGCCCGCGTCGCTGTCCATGTCCTCCTTCTTCTGGCGCTGTTTCTGGCTCGCGTTGCCGGCATTCGGGTGCAGCAGGCGGTACGCGTCGCTCTCCTCATCGACCGCGAAGTCCGCCGACGTGAACATCCGCGAGAAGCGGTCGTCGCCCAGCGGGTTGGCGAACGCGTCGGCGCTCGCCGCGGCCGCCGCCTCGGCTTCGTCGGCGAGCTCACCCTTGGCGCGCTTCTTCTCCTTCTGCTGCAGGATGCGCTCGGCCACGTCGCGGTTCACCTTGGGCAGGCGCCGCTGGATCGTGATGCGGTTGCCCTGCTTGGCCTCGAGCTTGGCCTGCAGCTTGTCCTTGCGCCACTTGTCGTACGCGAACGGCTCAGCGATCGCCTTCACCTTGGCGTGCAGGCGCGCGTCCATGAAGAACCCGTGCATGTACGCCTTGAGCAGCGGCGTGCCGATCATGTGCTCGAGCCCGAACGACAGCAGCTCCTTGCGCGTGACGAACTTGTAGTCGTCGTACACGCTCGCCTGCGCCTCCTCCTCGAGCTCCTCCGTGAGCGAGTCGAGGAACGAGCACCACTTGGGCGCGATACCGAGCTCCGGGATGTAGTACGACATGACGCGCTCCTGCTCGCCCGCGACGAGCAGCACGCCCGACTTGCCCTGCGAGCCGCCGACGAGGCACACGTCGCGCACCTCGGCGGGCGTCTCGACGTTCGTGAAGATCGCGCCGTCGCGTTTGTCCCAGATCTTGATCACCTTGGCGTCCGCCGACACGACCTTGCGCGCCGAGTCGTGGAACTGGAGGTCGACAATTGGGAGCCCGTACTGGTGCGCCTTGTGCAGCAGCGGCTTGGACGAGCGCAGGTCGTAGAGCAGGCAGTGGCCGCTCGACGTGCCGACGCCGAACGTGAGCCCGTCGTCGTCGAACGCGAGCGCGGTGACCTGCACGGGCGCCTCGCCCGCCCGTGCCGGCCCGCCCGCGGCGTCCGCGATGCCGTCAAGCAGCCCCACGCGGCGCTGGCTTCGCGAGTCCCAGCACTCGACCGTGCCGTCCTCGCAGCCGACGCCGAGCAGCTGGTGCACCGGGTTGAGGCGCACGACGTTCGCGGCCGGCGCGCTGAGCTCGAGCGGCGCCAGGAAGCGGCCCTGGTCGAGGTTGACGCGGTACACGTCGGCGCCGGAGGCCGCGACGTACATCTCGCAGTTCTCGCGGTGGTAGCACATGTCGCGGCCGAACTTGGGGATGCGCAGGCTGTAGTGTGTGCCGTACGGCGCGTGGAACGTGAGGTTGCGGTCGGTCTGCAGGAAGCAGAGCTTGCCGAAGTCCGGCGAGAGGATCTCGAGCTGCACGACCTCGGCGTCCAGGCGGCGCTCGAACTTCATGCTCAGGTCGCGCACATCGAAGACCTTGACGGTCGGCGGGTACATGCCCGTCGCCACGATGAAGTTGCCGTCGCTCGACATGCGCACGCGCTGCGAGCCGGACGCGAAGTGGAAGTCCTGCAGCAGCTCCACGCGCCGCCGGTAGTCTGTTCGCAGGTAATTAGTTCGCAGTGAGTGGCGAGGCAGCTCAAAAGAGACAAGTAGCTCTTCGCGCCGAGAAGCAGCGCACCTTCGTCCTTGGAGAGCGCCTTGCGCGTCTTCTCGGCCACCCACTGCGGCAGCGTCTTGCCGGACGCGAGGTTGTAGATCTTCACGCCATTGAGCGACGTGGCGGCGAGCGCGGCCATGGCGGAGGTGGCGACGACGGCAGCGGCGCCGAGTGACGCTTCGCGGGTGAAAAGCGATTGTGAGCCAGCCAATTGGCTTCCTGGTGACAAGCATTCACTGTTTTTTTTCGCTGTTGTGGAAGGAGTTGCCTGTTGAAGCATACAAAGAGAAAGTATAATCGACGCGCCACTTGATGGCTTTGTTGAGGAAGGACCTGCTTGGGACGCCAGTGCTTGAAGCTGGAGGCACCAGGAGAGCCGAGAGCTATCGATCACTGTAGGAGTCTGCTACTCGACATCGGCATCACAGGTTAAAGCGGTGTGGACACTGCGTCATGAGTGCCGACTCGGAACATGGGAACTCGAACTCATTACTACTGTGTGCGAGAGATCGAGTTGCCATGATCCGAGTGCACGTTTAGGGCGGCGGTCAAACAGTTTTACCGTGGCGACAGCGTTGCTGCTGATGACAGGATGAGAAATGATCCATCTTGTCCGGAGAACTACGAGGAAGCGAGCATATCCATCGCTAGTATGTGCTTCGAACAGCATCAAGGAAGGGCAACAGCTACCAAACTTCCACGTTGTCGAGTCGGGTGCTTCGGTGCTTCGCTCTGTCTTACCACGCACACACGTTGGCGAATTGACAACCCGTGTGAACTCAAGAACGCCTTGCACCAGCAGCCGTCACGAACAAGCTGGAGTTGGAGACTCCAAGAATGGAGCATCCATTTCAGTCGTCTAACAATTATTGATCTAATTCTCAATTATGATGTTTTTGTTGCCCTGTTCAAACTGTTCAAGCACTGGACAAAAAGTGAACTAGAAATTGGAGTATCGATACCCCAGGTGTTTCAAGAAAAACTCCATAGTGTGTTTCACTTTGCGCCACCGGTTCTGGAATCGGCGCCAGCATCCACAATATCGTGTGCGATAAGTACAAACCCCAGAGCATCCACAGCTCGTTCACGTTGAACAATGCCAGTAAAAACGACGTATTCATTGCCTCATAGATGCTGAAAGTGAGGAAGTGATTCGACGAAGACCACCGGTTCCACTGCCTCATCCACGTTATGAGCGTTAACCTCACACTCACCCACCCATCATGCACACCTCTCCGGAATGAGATACGAGCGATCCAGTTTTCCCTGAAGCGTCTCGAACTGCTGGAGCGCTTGTGCGAACAGTGCGAGATGCCTATCCAGTTCGTGTGACTGGTCCTGGATGTTCCAACATGGCCTTCGGAATGATGAAGTGCGCGCTTCGCTTGCGTGGTGCTCTCCTCCTCTTGATGGCGGAGCAAGATATCTCTGTCCCTACTAGACCCTGTCGACTCGAAAGGGTGGCATGATAAACACGGAGGAGATCGGGCCGCTCTTCGAAGTCTTTGACCAGGCGACGCTTCAATTCTGTGTGACGGCTATTAGTCATTACACTTATTGTTCAGATGTACAACAACATGTTAGACCACAGGAAGGCATTCATTTACTGGCACTCAAGCAGCTCAGACGTTTCCGCTGCACACCAACAGGGATCCCGAAGCTCACAATGAACAACTCACTCACAAAACGAGCGATACACACTCGCCATCATCCTGGATCTCCAACAACATCGCGAGTACTATAGCTGTGGCAGTCGTGAGGGGGATCTGTCATCCGCTGCGGCACGGACTGCAACGGGGTTACACTCGCTGGTTATGAAACATAACCCTGCTCAGCGGGACTACTGTCCGCGCAATTACTTTAAGGCTGACCATAAATTGGCGCCTTCTCCTATTGGCTATAATAGCACAATTGACCAATAAGATTGTCAGGACTCTCAGAGCCATTCATAATGTAGACATCTTATATTTAGTATAGCATACAAATCTACAGGTTCACACAGACCAGTGGAACCGCACTAAGCATGACAAAAACACTTTGGTTTTGGAGCTAAACTTGCCCAACGTCTTCTTCGTCTTCCGTCTCTAAGACTGGAATCCTTGTGAAAGGTGCACTTGCACACTTCCTCACTCAAGTGCTGCGTAACTCGGGAGGGCCCGGCTACAACCTCTAAAAGTATGGTCATCAATCAACTGTTGATCTAATTCTCAATTGTGATGTTATTACTGGTCTGTTCAAACTGGACAAACACTGGGTAAAAGGGAAAGGAACAAAATGATCAGGAACTGGAGACGAATCGTCTCCAGTGCACAACTCCCAAGCGCATACACCCCGACACCCATTCGAGCATGCTTCAGGTTCGAAAACAAAAACCAACCAGAACCATTCGAACAATTGTCTACAAAATTTATTCACACAGACCACCAGGAAATTTCGCCGAATCGGATAATTAAGCACATTGATAAACTCATTCAACCAAGTACCTCTAGGTACTAGGTTAAATGGGTTTACTCAAAGCAGACATTCTTTCACACGGACACCGAAACGTGCCAATTAAACGATCGCACACATGTCGACGAAACTATCTGGTATTAAGGTTTTGTACCTTCATAAAAGATTAAACCAGAAGATGATGCAATACTACTTTCTCTTGGTACGATAGTTCTCTGAACGCACTCTAATCGTACGCTCGTGAATAACGTTGAGTGACCCAATCCGGATTTGTCGTGGTACTTCAAATGGGACACAAAATGGCAGATTAGAAGGTACACTGTTGGAATCATATTGTAAATTACAATTGGGATTCAATACACAATAATACCAAAGTATGATACTAAAGTAGGAAGACTAGTATGATACTACATATGATACTTAAGTACTAAATATAATGCACACTAAGGAAATTTCCGATTAGCTGAGATTCAGCCAATCACAGTAGCAGTGATGAGCTAATCCTGGATCTATTCCAGTTTCATACAAAATCCAAGTAAATTCATTTCAGGATTAAGCGGAGTAGATCGCGTCATCTCGGATATCCAGCCAATCAGAGACGACCTCACTCGCCTCTGATACCTTTCCAGACATACAAAATCCAAGTTATTCTTTTCCAACCGGATACGTCATCTTCTTCTCGATTGTTATGGCCCGGCTTTGCGCAACACAATGCATGGCAGGTCGCCGCAAGATCTGGAGAGGATTGCACACACACACAGACGCCGACACCCGCGCCCGACACCATCAAGCGCACATGGGGCTCAACTTCAAGGTCACATTCGCGAACGGCGCGTCGCTTAAGCTGCTTGGGCTCGCGGACGACACGACGCTGGACGCGCTTCTTCTCGAGCTCTCGGCACGCAGCGGAGTCGCGCCAGAGGACCTCCACGGTGCGTGCGAGCACGCGCTGCTGCTTCCGGCAAGCGTCATACTTCTCTCCTGCTTACTCTATCTAACTCTTGCACGCTTCGCCGCTGCGCAGTGCTCGCGGGCTTCCCGCCCAAGCCGCTCGACGGCCCTGGGGTGCGTCTGCTGTGCTCGCGAGGCGTCCGAGTGCCGTGTCTTCTTTGCATGGCATCGGCTGACAGATCCCTCGCTTGTGCTGCAGGAGAGCACGCTGCTGGCGCTCGGCGTGCGCTCCGGTTCCGTGCTCGTCGTGAAGGAGCCGCTGCTGGGAGGCGGCGGCGGAGCTGGTGCTGCGGCTTCCCGACCGTCGAGCGTCTTCCAGCGCCGAGTGGTGCCGGCGGACAACAGCTGCCTCTTTAACGCGATCGGGTGCGCGTTTGAGCGTTTGCTTTGTAGGAAAGGTGCGGGGTTGCCATCGACTCATGATTGTGCGTGTGTGTTTGTTGCAGCTACGCGCTCGGCAAGGGCAAGACGGGCAACGCGGCGGCGATGCGCCTGCTCATCAAGGACACGATCCTCGCGCACCCGGACCAGTACTCGGAGGTGTTCCTCGGCCGCCCCGTGTACGAGTACTGCGCGTGGATCCAGGACGACAAGTCCTGGGGCGGCGAGATCGAGCTCTCGATCCTCGCGCAGCACTTCCGCGTCGAGATGGTCGTGTTTGACGTCACGAGCATGAGCCGCCTCTGCTACGGCGAGGACCAGGGCTTCTCGCAGCGCATGTTCCTGCTCTACGACGGCGTGCACTACGACCTCGTGGTCGAGTCGCCGTCCAAGACCGCGCCGGAGAGCCGCGATACGGCGCTCTTCCCGATCAACGACTTCTCCAAAGTCGAGCGCGCGAGCGAAGTCGCGGTCGAAGCGCACCAGAACCACGAGTATACCGACCTGCATCGCTTCAGCATCCAGTGTCTCGTGTGTCGTCAGGGCTTCACGGGCCAGGTGAGTCGAGACTGCGTGCATGTTCATCTCCTCTGGAGGTGCCGATGCTGACTCTCTTCCTTGCTTGATCGATCACACGAAGCGAGAAGCACAGGCGCACGCGGAAGCCACCGGACACCTCGAGTTTGGCGAAACCCGAGCACAGCGGCAGCAGTAGCAGCCACGCGACCGCCCGCTGCCAGCGTGAGAGAGGCGGTGATAGAGATCGATTCATTGATACAGTGGATGGTGGAGTTGCAAGACTGCTGCCTATCTGTCGTCCTAGTGCTTCCTCTCCTCAAAGTCCTGCGGTTCCGTGTACAGCGGCGAGCGGGGACTCACTGGTGCCGCCAGCTCCTCGAGCGGCTTGGCAGCGCTTTCGATGTCGCTCGCCAGCTCCTCCTTCACGCGGTACACGAGGC
>JAASFH010000768.1:0-12760 GCA_023333695.1 Globisporangium yorkense
GCGTGACGAGCCGCGTCAGGCGGACGTGATCGCGAACGGCGCGCTCGAGTGTTTGTCACTCAACCAGGCGAAGTTCGTGGAGCTCCTGGGGCCGCTGC
Source organism: Globisporangium yorkense (assembly GCA_023333695.1). Taxonomy (NCBI): domain Eukaryota; phylum Oomycota; class Peronosporomycetes; order Pythiales; family Pythiaceae; genus Globisporangium; species Globisporangium yorkense. The sequence continues at coordinate 99 of JAASFH010000768.1, forward strand.
AGGACGTCCTGAACCGAGAGGCCGAAGAGCGCAAGGTGGCGCTGAAGGATTTCGCTTGGCGCGACCTTGAGTGCGTGTCGTCACTGGGTGCGGGCACTTTTGGTCACGTGAAGTTGCTGCGCCACAGCCTCACGGGCATACCGTACGCCATGAAGATTGTCAACAAAGCTGTCGTGGTCGCGTACAACCAGCAGCAGAACATCCTGAGCGAGAAGAACACCATGCTGCAGTGCAATCACCCGTTCATCCTCAAACTCCACCAGACGTTCCAGGACCGAGACAACTTGTACTTCCTGCTTGACTTCGTGCAAGGCGGCGAGCTCTTCACGTATCTGCACTGCTCACCGAACGCGCCCCGACAGCTGGAGGACGGCCACGCGCGGTTCTACGCGAGCCACGTGCTCATGGCGCTCGAGTATCTGCACGACCGCAATATCGTGTACCGCGACTTGAAGCCTGAAAATCTGCTCATCGACGCGGACGGATACCTGAAGTTGATCGACTTTGGGTTCGCGAAGGTCGTGGAGGATCGCACGTACACCATGTGCGGCACGCCGGAGTATCTGGCGCCCGAGCTGATCCTCGGCACGGGATACAACAAGGGCGTGGACTACTGGGCTCTCGGCGTGCTCGTCTACGAGATGGTCGTCGGGCACTCGCCATTCGCAGTGTCGACTGACGCGCACGAGATGCAGATCTTCCGCGACATCAAGTCTGCGGACGTGTGTTTCCCGGAGTGGATGAGCGAGCCGTGCCAGGATTTCATCTCGAAGCTGCTCGAGCGGGACGTGACGCGGCGCCTGGGACTCACGCACGGTGGCGCGAGTGCCGTGCGCGCACACCCGTGGTTTGAGGGCTTGGACTGGGAGAGTGTGTATCTGAAGGTGGAACCCGCGCCGTACCGACCTCAACTTGTGGATGCGCTCGACACCTCCAAGTTCGCTGGCGCGGACTGGGAGTACGAAAACGAAGAAGACATCCTGCTGCCGTACGTGGACGACGGCAGTGGCTGGGACCGGGACTTTTGAGATGATTGAGTGCTGAGCAGTGCCGGTCCATGTTGACGCTCGCAGTTCGTTGGCTCCGTTTGAAGGTCGCGTCACCCAGGTGCCACGGTCGGTCTGCATGCAGAAGGTGCCAAGTGCTTAAGTGTACAGATCTTCTACATAGCATGGTGTAGCATCCATCGCGTTTGCGTTTGAACCTTGCATGTGCATGTACTTGTTGCAGCGTCGATTTCTTGGAAGAGCTCTCACAGCGCAGCCTTCAGCTCCGTGTCCGTCGTGCAGACGTGAATCACGGAAGTGGGGGCACATAAAGTATCGCGAAGTGTACTTCATTCGTTCGACTTCACGTTCTTGTGCCGGATAGAGATCGTGCAGTTCAGCGACACCACAGAGCTCTTCCACTCGATCAACGTGACTCACATTGATGTGAGGATGTGGTCGCATCATACAGGTAGAGCAGGATTGACCTATAACATACACTCAAGTGTCGTGTTAATAACTTTCTCTTACAACATGTGCTAGCTGTCTGGTAGTACAGTATGATACTTGTCTTTAATAGCAAGTAGAGACTGCATTGCCAGTCATCATCTCAAGAGCCGCCATCCAGCACCTCAGGAGCACCAGCTCAAGCTAGCTCTGTAACTCTAGCATGCGCTACCTCCGCGCCAAAGGCATCCGCAAGGCGCTGCGGCAGTTCCACTTCCTCTGCGGCATCAAGCCGCCCTACAAGGTGCTGCTCGACGGCAACTTTGTGGCCATGTGCGCGCAGATGAAGGTGGAACTGCACGAGCGCCTGCCCAAGTTCCTGCAGGTGAAGCCCCACGAGCTGCAGCTCTTCATCCCGCGCGCCGCACTTGTGGAGCTCGAGCTGCTGGGCGACGACATGCGCGTGGCCTTCGAGCTCGCGCAGTCCTTCACGGTCGTCGAGGACGAGGCGGGCGGCGACGCGGATACGCCGACAGACGTCACGACGGCCATTCGACGCCTCATCGGCGAGCGCAACGAGCGCAAGTTCCTCGTCGCGACGCAGGAAGTGGAGCTGCGCAAGGAGCTGCGCGCGGTGCCGGGCGTGCCGCTCTTCTACCTCAACCGCTCGGTCCTCGTGTTCGAGGACATCTCGCGCGCCACGCTTGCGATCGTGCGCCAGGAGGAGAAGGCCAAGATGGCCAAGCTCGACACGAACGAGAAGCGCAAGCTCGACCGCGTGGCCGCCGACGGCGACGACGAGCAGGATCCGGAGCACCAGCAGCGGCTCAAGAAGGTGCGCGCGAAGGGTCCGAACCCGCTGTCGATGAAGAAGCCGCTCAAGAAGAAGGTGCGCGCGAAGAAGCCCAAGGCGGTAGCAGTCGCACAAGCGTGACCGCGATCTGAATGCACGTGTGGAACGAAGTCTCTTTCTCTCTCTTGGTGCATTTCGTTGTTCTTCGCTCACATGGCGCCTACCGCGCTCGCCTGCACATGATGGAACTTTGGTTAGTTCATTAGCGTTACACGTCTCACACGTCGCCACGTGCTCGACGTCGACTCGCTCATGAACCGCATCACAGCGAGTCTCGATGCTGGCGCAGCTGGTGCGAGCGACAGCGCGTCGGCGGCCATGCAGCTGCTGCACCTGAACTCCAGACTGGCGGGGTGGGTCCACTCGGAGACGCACACGCGCTTGCCCATCACGCTCCAGCACGGCCCCGTGCTGCTGCTGCACAGCGCGGCACAGAGCGCCGACTCGCCGCACATCAGCGCGCGCCTGTTGGACGACACGCTCGTGCTCCTCATGTACGGCGTCACCTACTTGGAGAAGCGCGGCGATCGCACGCACCTGCTGCGCCGATTCAAAGACTTCCGAGCACAACGAGACGCTGATCGCACACGCCTTCATGCGCACGCGCTGCGCATCCAGGCGCAGTTCCGATGTCAGCGGTTCCAGACACAACGCCTCGCGCCGCTCGAGCTCAACACGGACGCATCACTCATTCCAGAGGTGCAGGAGATGATGTGGTCGGGCTCGCCCACGTCCAACGACCAACTCGTGACTGTCGCTGTCGACGACGAAGAGTTGCAGTCGCAGATCGAGCAATATGTAGGCGAGTTGCGCACGCGAGTGGAGGCTCGGCGTCGCGACGCGGAGCTGCAGCGACAGCAGCAGCAGAAAGCGCAGCGCGAACAGGAGGACTTGAAGAAGAAGCAGGTCTACCAGAAGCGCCGGCGGCACGAGAACGCATGTCGGAGGTGGAACTTCTTCGCTGGCCGCCTGCTGCGGTTGCACCGTGACGCGTACCAGCAGCAGATTCGGTCACGCATGGATGCACGGCGAAGGTCGATCTTGCTACAGCCGTCGCCGAACACTGAGAACCTGCGAGTTGACGCTTTGAGAGAGGAACAACTCGATACGCCGAAGTGCAAGAGCAAACACGCGATCCAACGAACGGCGTCGTCGCTGATGAAGAACGCGATGCACCGCAAGTTCATCCGAGAGTTCGTCGCGAAGGTGATCGCGCGCGGAGTCAGTCGCGTGCTCTGCGAGTCCAACATGCGCGTCGACACCAGTCAGCGAGGAAGCATCGAGTACCACCGGAGTTCCTTCTCAGCGGATCGAACAGCTCCCGAGGGTAGAGGTGGCGCCAGTGAACACCCCGTTCTCCGAATCGGCCTCCTGCTCTGCGATCTCCACTTCGGCGACAAGTACATGGGGCTCTACCAGCGGTTCTTGGAGCGCGCGGCGAAGGAGAAGGATATCGTGATCGAGTGGGAGTTGTTCGACTGCGTCAAGTCGCAGTTCCCCACGCGCGCGCTCCAGCGGGTGCTGCACGCGTTTCTCGTTGCTGGAGGGCCAAACAGCGGCACCAATCAGGCCGCAACTCACAGTCTTGCTAGACAGCGTGGTCGTCGACCAGACACCTCAGAGAGCATCGACTCGGACGATGGAGGACCATTGCGAACAGCGACATCAGCTGCAGCAACAGGTGAAGGCTGTTGGCGAAAGAACCTTCAGAAAGTGCTCCGGGCGATCTACAGCAACAAGCGCGCGGCACTCGGTGGTCTAGGACTCGGACACATCGTGCTTGCTGAGGCACTCGGTGCGAAGTGCAGTCGCCGGGAATGGGAGGACGGCTGGAGCGTGCTCGACCCCAAACTCTTCGACGCCAAACTTCTGGACGATAAGTTCGCCGAGCGTTCCAGCCAGCAGCCGAGCAGAGCCAAGTACGTCGGCATCAAGTATCTTCACGGCGAGTTCGTACAGTCGATGGACTTTGCGCCGCGCGGCTTGACGGTCTGGCGCAGCCTCGACCAGCGTTTCGTCTCGAGCTTCAAGGACAAGTGCGTACTCTCGTTCGACGGCTTTCCCGAGTGCGGCACGTTCGTGTTCGAGACCATGAGCGAGCTGTACGACCGCGAGAAGCAGAACCTCCCTGTGTCTCCTTCTGGGAGCGGAAACAGCGGCTATTGTCGGCAGCAGCACGGCATGGTGACGCGCGACAGCAACGCCGAGGAAGGCGCAGTCAAGTCGCTCTCGACGATCTCCATTGCTACCGTCCCAGCACGTCGAGTTGGCGTTGTGGACACTCGCTTGACCCTCGAAGAGAAGAAACAGCTACTCGATATCGCGGACATCTCGCAGGTCGTCGCGCATGCACTCGTGGACCACTTCCACGCCGCAGCACTCTCCTCAGGATCTCTCGTTGTGTCTGCTGCACCGACAACCATCGAGATCGCAGCTGTAGCGAACCCAGTCGGCTGCACCGACCTTCACGAGTCGATTCGAGCGGCGGCGGTGGCAGCAGCAGCCACGATGCATGGAGGAGGGCGTGACACGGATGGCGTGAAGTCCGTGCTGCTGCGGGTGCGAGGCACCAGCGACGGCCACCTCGTGGTGCTCAGCGCGCAGCTCGAGGCTTTTGTGCTCAACCACGAGCGTAAAGCTCGTGAGAGCCTGAGTCGGCGGCCATCCGTGTCACTGCGCTCGCCCAGCAGCGTGCTGTTGCGCAAGAACAGCTATCACGTGGAGGAGGCGACCTCGCTGCTGTTCTCACTGCACATGCTGCGAGACCAGAAGCTGGTGGTGGTGGATGGCTCAGCATCGTCAAACTCAACTACTTCTGCGACTGCAAGCGGTGCGAGCATTCGGCAGCAGCGCATCGTCGGGCTTCAGCTGCCAGCAGTGACCACGTCAGGCACCACTGCTGTCGACAAAGTGAACGCGGTTCCACCGAGTGTCTCTGGTGCAACAGCGACAGGTACCCGAAAGAGAGCTCCACCAATAGCGAAGCGCGTGAGAACTACGGCGATCGGCGTCTTGACGCTCTCGGAAGCGCTCTCATACTTCGAGACCGAGCTGGCGGCAGTGAGTGCGCGGACGGCTGTGACCGGCGCGGCGAACAACAATCTCGAGAGGCGGCAACAGGCGAAGGCGCCGAGCGTGATCCTCCAGTTCGTCGACGAAGAGTCCGGCTCACCGCCGTTCCGCGGCCCCCGAAGGAGCTTGGAAGAGCTCCGAGCGCTGTTTCTGCAGCTCACTGCCGCGCTGCGCGTGGGCGAGATCGCGGACGACCGCGTGTGCATCCTTTCTCGCCATACACTGGCGCTCGAGTTCTTCCGCAAGCGTCAGCCGCTGTGGACCCTCATGAAAGACTGCAGATGCTCGGTCGAGATGCCACTACGACAGTGCGTGCGACGCGTGAGCTGGTACGCCAGGTACGCGGATACACTGTTGTTCGACCAGGACATGCTGCTGAGCAACTCGGCCAAGGAGAACGAGACGCTCTTCCAGCAAGCGCGGTACCACGGACTCTGGGTCTTCGTCGCGCGTGAGGATAAGGCAGGGGCCGCATACCTAGAGAACCACGCCGCCAGCGCTAGCGGTGGCAGTCGGAAGAGTGTGGCCGAGAGTCGCCAGCGCAAGAGTAAGCGCTCGCAGTCGCCGATACCCACGCATCGACATAGTTCGTCAAGCGGTGGGAAGCACACGACTGACAAGGAGCAGGCGACGGAGGAGGATATGCAGATCGTCGAGATCCTGCTGCTCGCACTCACTGGCATCAACGGTGTGCTGACGCCGACACCCGACGTCGTACTCAACGCTGCCCAAAAGCTGGTGTCGAAGAGTCCGATCATCGCGCAGGTGGAGCAGCTCTTCCGCAATTGGCAAGCAAAGGGCAGCGTCAAAGCTGCTCCGATCCTCCACAAACGCATATCTCTGCGTCCAGCGGACGACGAGCAAAACGAAGAGGGCGAGGACTTCTTGGGCGGCGGAGATTCTGGCGGCGAAGCGGATATCGTGGCTGCTCTAGACGAGCGCGAGATCGCGCTAGCGATGTCGAGGCAGTTTGCAGAGCACAGCGTACGGCGACCGCCGTCGTCATCCTACGTGCCTCTGCGACCGCTTCAGCCCAAGCGTGGCGATCAAGTGTTCGGTGCGAAACACGGCGACGTAGTTGGAATCGCTGCGTTGAACTTGCGTGCTGGCGGACGCAGCAATGATAGTGACGCAGTGACTCCACACCGCCTGCGGTCGATTGGCACGTTCCGCGCAGCGTTCCAGCAGCGCCAGATAGAGCAGACTCCACCGCAAGTTGCAGGCACCGCGCTTGGGCCGATGCCTCCAGACGATGGGGATGCGGACTACAGGGTAATGTCGCGAGCACCAGAGCTTGCGCTGGGCGCGAGTATGCTGCAAGTTCCCATGGCGCCAACGCAGAGGAGAGGGTTGTTCGCACGCTGGTAAGTGTCCGAGCATGTTGTATACATGACGCTCGTCTGTGCATCCAACACACAGTGCACATGCTCTCGTTCCTGTTGATCCTTCGAAACCGAATAGTCTACTGCGTAGGATATCATGTGGTCCACCTGAAGGATTGCAGGAAGTTGGCAGCAAAAACTCGCCTCGTCGTGTACTTTGTCATATGACTTGCTTAAAGTAAGAAATGAGGATGGAGGTCGCATTTGTACAACGAACTCCATGCTCTATGTCCTTGGGCCAATATATTTCCAAAAGGTCGGTGAGCGCGAAACAAAGCAACGGAAACGAGATGGACGCGACGACGACAGCGGCGGTGACTGCGCTGGTGCCGCCTGTGAATGCGACGGCAGCTGCTACTAATGCGGAGCCGGACGCCACGCAGCTCGAAGCCCCCAAGACGCCGATTGATCGCCTCCGCGACACCGTGGAGAAGAACCCGCTCGACTTCAACTCGTGGGTGCAGCTGCTGGCGCTCGTCGAGGCGGAGGTGCGTGCACGCCTCCTTCGCATCTGTGCTGGGTCAGGGGCTAGTATCTTACTGTTGCGACGAACTATGTACGTGCAGCCGGCGATGGCGCCGGAGACTGTAGAGGCGACGTACGACCAGTTCCTCGCCGAGTTTCCGCTCTGCTTCGGCTACTGGAACAAGGTACGGGAAAGACTGTCGTGTTTGTGTGTATGCGAGCGTGTAGGCTGACGACATGCACTCCTTTCTTTCTATGTAACAGTACGCGCAGTACGAATTCGCGCTGGCGAAGCGGGTGGATGCTGACGGCGCGCCGGTGGCGGATCAGGAGACCGCGGTGAAGAAAGCGCGCGCAGTATACGAGCGCGGCGTCGTCGCTGTGCGCCACAGCGTCGACATGTGGGTCAAGTACTGCGAGTTCTTGATCACCACGGTGCGCGTACCGGTGGACGAGGCGCGGAGGTGCGTCACTGGAGCGGGGGGGGGAACTGCCTTCTGCCACCACTGAAGAACTTCGTATCGCAAGTGCTGATGGACTGTGTGTTATCTTGATTACGTGTATGACTGGTGCAGTGCACTTGAGAATGCCGTGGCGGCGTGCGGCAGCGACCCGATGGCGGGTCCGTTGTGGGACTCCTACATCACTCTGGAGACTGTGAACGTACGTCTTCTTACGATAGGAAGTGCTCGTGAACGTTGGTTGGACTGAGGCGCTGACTCAGTTGACTCTGTGTGTGTGCATTGCTACCGCAGAACGACATGCTTCGTCTCAACCAAGTGTTCAAGCGGATCATGCACCACCCGCTGAGCAACGTCGAGGAGTTCTGGGAGAAGTACAACCAGTTCGTACTGGCGCAGCAGCTGTCGACTCTGGCGACAACGGACGAGCTGAACGCGATTGCCGGCGAAGACGACATGATGGATGAAGGGCTGCTGCGGGTCAAGGTGGTGAACAACGTGGAGGCAGTGAAGAACAGGACCGTCGAGGGGATGTACCGGCGTCAGGCGTTCGAAGGCGGCATTGACCGCAGCTACTTTCACGTCACGCCTGTGAGCGACTCCGCGCTCAAGAACTGGCACAACTATCTCGACTACGAGGAGGTCGCTGGGGACGACGCTCGCTGCGAGGTGCTGTACGAGCGCTGTCTGATCGCGTGCGCCAACTACGAGGAGTTCTGGATCCGGTACGCGAATTGGACAGCGAAGGTGAAAGGCTTCGAAGCTGCGAACGAGGTTTACTCGCGAGCGGTGACGGTTTTCTTGAAGTACCGCGCGTCGATCTACCTCGAACACGCGTCGTTCTTGGAGGCGAACGAGAAGGTGGCTGAGGCGCGAGAGTCGTACCTGAAAGTGCTCAACAGCGTGGCTCCCGACCTTGTGGAAGCGCTGCTTCGATACTGCAACTTCGAGCGACGACAGGGCAACTTTCAAGCGGCGAAGCAGTGGTACGAGCGCGGCGTGGAGATGCACACAGCGCAACCGGACGTGTTCGGACACGTTGCGACGTCGTACGCGATGTTCTTGCACAAAAGCACTGGTGACGTCGCCCTCGCGCGCGCAGCGTTCGACGCAGCGGTGAAGAAGGTGACCACGTCGCTGCCGCTGTGGCTCAACTACATTCATTTCGAAATCGGTGTTGGCGTCGACGGCTTCGTGGTGCGCGTCGAGAAGATTTTCCAGGACGCTGTGTCGGACAGCTCGGAGCTCTCAAACGAGGAGAAGAGTGATCTGTGGTTCCAGTATGCCGACTTCGTGGAGACGTACGCTGACAATGTCGCTGCTGTTCGCGCAGTGCTCGAGAGCGAGATCACCTGGAAGCGCAAGAATGGTGTGTCTCGTGAGCGAGGCTTGAAGGTGCTGGCGTTCGAGTCGAGTGCGCAGTCGGCGTCGTCTGTAGTCGATGGGTATGGCTACGGCGCTTCTGCTGGCGTGAAGCGTCCGCGTTATGACACGCCGCCGGTCACTCCTGTTGTTTCAGCTCCGGTTCATGCGGTTCCAGTTGTGGCTGCAGCAGCGCCGGTGACATCGTCGTCGGCTTACACGCAGTACTACCAAGGCTACCAGGTACCGTCATCTGTCGTGTTTGCTTCATGGCGCTTTCTCGTCAACGTATTGATGCTGTTCCGAGTCGAGGGGACTGCTACCGACCGACCAGTGACCGTGCGTGAGCTGGTCGGGCAGATATCTGGCGGTCCTCGGATCGGGAGATTGTTGCCAGCGCAGCGAGCACCACGCGTGATGAGGAGCATTGCGTGTTGTATGTGCGTTTTCACCTCTCGGCGTCCCTTCCGTTTTGCTAACAAGTGTGTGTATCACTTGCTCTGCAGGGATACGGCACTCAAGGGTACCCTCAACCCAGCACCACCACTGCAACGGCGACTGCAGCGACTCCTGCGGCGTATGGCGCCCAAGCGTACGCCCAGACGCAGTACGCTGGCTACTACCAGCGTTAGACTTGGCGGGTTTCTCTGCTGTTGTGTTCTGGGGATCCCGTTGCACTCTGGAACTCAAGATGGTCGAGATGGCCGAGATCGAGAGCTGCATCTCTCTCATTGACAAATGCATCTAGGGAGGTGACGGTGCGCTCTCAGATACAGGAGACCGAGATGAGCATCACAGCGATGAAGGAAGCGTATCCCGAACGCCAACAAGAAAAGCGGTGCATTCACTCGTTCAGCTGGCACCACCTTCTTCTCCACTCTCACAACGTCACTTTCCGAGCAAGTCGAGCGCTTGCTTGCTCTTCAGCGTCTGCACCTGCGAGAGATGCACGAGCCGCAGCTTTGACAGCTCGTTCTGGATACTGGTCAGCGCAGCGGGGTTCACCACGCGGCACTCGGCGTAGCGCTGCTGCAGCACCTGGATCTCGCGGTACTGCTGCTGCATGAGCCGGTGGAGCTGCACCGAGTGCTCCATCTTGATCTGCTCAAGCGTCGGCGACGGTCGCAGTCCTGGGTTCGCCATCTGCGCAGAGGACGGGATGATGCCTGGGATCAGCGCCTGGTTCGCCTTCATGTTGATGCCCTGTCCGATCGCCGCGGCGCTCGGGCGGACAAGCGTGAGCGCGTTGAACGGCACTTGGAACACTGTCTCGTGGTCTTCGACGTACACCGAGAAGAGCTCCTGGCCGTACAGCTGCGGCGCAGACACGATCCGTCCCTGTTGACATCGGAGGAAGCACAGATATCAGCAATTGTCTCCTCCCTCCGCAGTCTTCGCATAATGCAAGCGTACCGTCTTCCCAGCAAGGTTGCGGGCTCCACACGCAACAAGGTCTGCTGTGTGCTGAAGGGCGGAAGCGAGCAAGACACACCGGTTAGCAGCTATTCCACATCATTGCGAGACGAGATCTCCTGCGCGCGACGTACCCGGATCAACACTGCCGTGCCCACGCTGAAGTCCGACCGTTTCGCAGGCTGCTGCGCTTGGGCCTGAGCATGGGCTTGAGCCTGCGCTTGGGCTTGAGCCTGCGCTTGAGCTTGAGCTTGTGCCTGCAGCTGAGCCTGCGCTCGAGCTTGAGCCTGAGCAGCCTGCGCTTGAGCTAGAGCGGCCTGCGCTTGAGCCTGGGCTTGCGCCTGGGCGTGAGCTTGGGCAGCCTGCGCTTGAGCCTGAGCTTTTGCCTGAGCTTTTGCCTGCGCTTGAGCCTGCGCTTGAGCTAGAGCTTTCGCCTGAGCTTGAGCTTGGGCTTGGGCTTGGGCTTGAGCTTGAGCTTGTGCGTGTGCATGCGCATGCGCAATCACTGGCGGGGCAATCGACGTGTTCATCACCACTTGCGGCTTCAGCGCCGACGATGGCGCTACTGGAATCGGCACGGATGTCCGCGGCGTCGGAGCCGCCGCAAGTGCCACAGGAGCTGGCGGCTTCGCTGCAATGGCTGGCGGGGGAACTGTTGTTGGTGCGACGGTCGGCTTGGAGGCTTTCGCCGCCGATGCTGCCTGCTGCTGCTGTCGCGCCATCGCAATTGCCGCCGCTGCTGCCGCCGCAGTCGCTGGGTCCGGAGCGATGCTCGTCGTCGACGGTGTCGCCGCTGCATTAGGCGTGCCGCTCGCCGGCCCGAGGTGCGTCAGGAGCGTCGCCGCCGCGCCGCCATTCGGTGTGGTTCTGCCGTCACATCGCACTTGTGTAAGTCCCTACGCTTTCTCGCTCTTAAACCCGATTGACGTCCACGCACTTGATCGCGGCGCGCTTGGTGCGGCTGAGCACGGCCTCGTAGCCCTGGAACGCGACCTGCCGCCGGCGCTTGAGGTTGTACGAGCTGCGTGCGTGCGTGCGTGCGTGTGTGTGTGTGAGAGAGGGAGGGAGGGAGGGAGCGTATACCAGCGGACACCAGTGTTTATGTAGGGAGGAACGCACCGCAGCGCCGTGAGCTCGGCGTTGGCGCGCACGACGTCGGCGACGTGGCCGAAGTACTGCGCAGGCGTCTTGGGGTCGGCGCCCGCGCTGCTGCTCTTTCGCGCCACGAGCCCCTGCAAATGCTGCGTGGCCGAGCTGGCGGCCATGTTGCTCGCCAATACAAACCGCCAGTGTGAAAAGCTAGCGAAGCAAGAGGGAGACCTACTGAATCTATCGTAGTAAGTGCGAAGCGTACTTTATCGGATCACGACGAGATCCAAAAAAGCGCCCAAACATCAGGAAGAAGAAGCAGCAGCAACAATGAGCGACGGCACGAAGCTCATCGGCGTGATCGGCGACGAGGACACGGTCACGGGCTTCATCCTCGCGGGCGTGGGCCACCGCACCGCCGAAGGCTCCAACTTCCTCGTCGTCAAGTCCAGTGCGTCTCCCGATCGTCAGCCGCGCAAAGGCGGCATCTGCTGCTGCTCTCGTATCCTCACATGCTAACTCGGACTTGTGTGCGTATGAACAGCCACGCCGATCTCCGCGATCGAGGAGACGTTCCGCAACCTCACGAGCCGCGACGACGTCGCCATCATCCTGATCAACCAGCACGTACGTTCTCCTTATCGCATTCGCTTCGTGTATGTGTCCCGAGGGTGGACTGAGGTGCACGATGCGTCTTCAGATCGCCGAAGAGATCCGCCACCTGCTCAACGCGTACGAGAAGACGATACCGACGATCCTGGAGATCCCGAGCAAAGACTCGCCGTACGACCCGTCGAAGGACTACATCATGAAGCGCGTCGGCATGATGCTCGGCGAGAACCCGTAAACGGTGAGAGCGTGCCGCGCCACAACGACAGGCAGACAGTGGAGGAATGCGAGTGTATGAACTATAGCTGGGCGGAACGTCGCTGAGGGTGAACTTGCGTTGGCCAAACACTGTGATTGATAGTTTCGCCCTGTGCTGACGCGAGATCGGCAGCGACGTGTACGCGATGTTGTAGAGCTGGAAGGCGAACTCGCTGTAGAACTTCTGCCCGGACGCGCCGCCGCCGAAGACCATGAAGTAGTACTGCGCGAGCGCGAGGAAGATGTTCTTGTAGAACATGTAGCC
>JAASFH010000769.1:0-12756 GCA_023333695.1 Globisporangium yorkense
CAGCAGCAGCAGCAGCAAGCACACCAACAGGCGCAACAGCAAGCGCAACAACAGGCGCAGCAGCAAGCGCAACAACAGGCTCAGCAGCAAGCTCAGCAGCAAGCTCAGCAGCAAGCTCAGCAGCAGAAGAACCAAGCACAGCAGCAAGCGCAGATGCAGCAGGCGCGTCAGCAGCAGCAGCCACAGGAGAGCCCGTCGATGTCGTCTGGGCTCGGCTTGAGCCTCGACGATAGTTTGTACATGGAGGGCTCGCTGCTGCAGATGCCGCCAAACCTTGGCGGCGGCGGCTCGTCGTCCGGGTACACGATGGGGTTCCCGAACGATCTGTCACCGACGGGCTTTGGGGATCTGGGCATGCTCGACATCGACGGTTCAGGACTGATGTCGTATGACGGACAGGACACGCCGATGGGCGGTCGGCACGGCGGCGGCGGTGGCGGCAACGACGGGAGTGGAGACGACAACGGCGACAACGCGGACCTGATGACATTCGTGGAGGCATTATAAGTACTGTGGGTCGGTCTTGGCAGGAACAGAGCAGAGAGGGAGAGCGGCGCGGCTTGCTGTCGCGGGCGACAGCCGCGAAGGTGTATTCAAGCGCTGGTTGGTTGGTTCCCCTCCTCGTCGTCGTTCTCGTGTGTTTGTTGTTGGTTAGTCGTGTTACGAAGGAGCGTGCGCACATCGTCGTCGTTGACAAACGAGTCTCCGTGCATCATCCTCAGGATGCTTGTCCACTCATCCGTGACAAGTTCGTCCTTGAGCAACACGATCGATCGGGTGAACAGAGCGGGACAACCGGGTGCGGGCACTGCGTTGTGCTGCATAGTGGGATGCGCTCGCATGTTGCGGACGAACAAGCAGTCCGATCAAATCAAGGAACCCGCCGCCGGCCTGTAAGGCGATGGCTGTCGCCCGCGCCAAGTAAGGCATGTCGGGACGCTCTTGGTGATCTTGTTCTGCTCGCTCAGAAACAAGAATTCTGATACACGCGCAGGTGCTGTCTAGCAAAACTTTGAGAGAAGCGGTGTCAAGCAAGCACGACAGCAGCAAGCATGGTGATCGCGGTTGATCCGCGGCTACGTCGCCCTAGTCACCCATGCGAGCGCGAACCGGACGTTCACAGATCGAGTTGGAGAAGGCTGCGGGTTTTTCGCTAGTCTTTGAGGCTGGGACTGGGACTCTGCTATGAGCCTCATGGAGGAGATCGCCTGCCTGCGAGCTGCTTGAGAGCACGCAGCAGCAGCAAAGTGCTCACTCCTCGATCTTTGCCATCGATATGTATCTCGGAATTTGATGGCGACTTGGACGGGTCGAACTGACTCACTCAGAAAACAGCAAAAGCCAGTTTTCGCGTCTGCATTTTCGCTTTTTTTTCGATATTGGAATACAGTTTTCTAGAATTTTCGTAAGTAGTTGGTTGTTTTTTGGGTTCTTGCAGAAATAGCACAGAAACGCGGTCTATTCTTGTAATTTTCAGCAAAGTTACGAAGTGGCCAGCAGTTGGCAGAGAGAGAGAGAGAGAGAGTGAGCTCGCGCTGCTCCTCTCGAGCGCCGTCATCGCCGCCGCCGCTCCCTCCTCACTTGCGCTCCGTCGGCTCGAAGCTCAGGCTCAAGCCCACCGACCCACTCCTCCCTCGCTCGTGCTACTCACCGAGGCTGCGCTTCCAAGCCAAGGCGCTTGAGAGCGAGCGACTGGCGTGCGCGCGCTGCCTGTTTCTGGCCGCCGAGCGACACCCGACAGCCGTCGTCTGTTGTCTGTTGCGCGCTCGTCGTCGCGCTCCACCCTCCGAGCCGTAAGCGCATTGCTGGATGGCGCGGCCGCGCGGCAAGTCCAACCCGATGAACCCGACGCGGCGCCTCAAGTCGTCCTCGAGCGGCGGCGCGAGTGTGCTCAACCTGCAGATGGCGCCCGTGTCGGCGCTCGCGCCCGCGGTCGAGGAGGACCTGGAGAGCCAGGCGCGCGCGTCGCTCTCGCTCTTCGGCTTCGGCGTCGACGACGCCGTCAACTGGAGCCTCGTGCACGCTGCCGCCGACTCGTCGCTCGCGGTGGCAGCGGCTGCCGGCAGCGGCGGCGCCGGGAACCCGAGTTCGCTCAGCGTCGGCATCGCGGTGAACGGCGGCGGCGGCGCATCTGCAGCTGCGGCTGCTGCAGGCGGCGCGGGCGCGGCAGCCACCACGAGCGTCAAGCTGCTCGAGCGTGTGTGCCCGATCGGCACGAACACGTTCCTCTGGAACACGATGAACCTCGGCGAGTCCGGCAGCAGCATTAACGCGAGCCTCGTGAACGACCCGAGCGCCGTGGACGCGAGCACGAACCCGGGCGAGGACGACCCGGACTGGGACCCGCTCGGCTACGGCCACATCTTCGCGTCCAAGATCCTGCAGCAGTACCTCGTCAAGAGCGTCGTCGTTGTGGCCGCGAGCGTCGAGGAGGTCGTGGACCTGATCATCCGCTCGGATCGCGACGACATGGACACGGCCATGCACCACCTCGTGGGCGTCAAGACCACGGCGTCCGGCATCATCTACCGCCGCAAGCGCCGCCGCGGCAGCAGCAGCAGCAGCAGCGCCAAGAACCCGCGCCGCCGCCGCCGTCACGCACCGTCCAGCAGCAGCAGCATCACCAGCACCCGCACGACGGCCTTCACGAGCACCAACAGCAGCAATAGCATCACAGGCGGAGGCGCGCTCAGCCGGAACGGCAGCCGGCAGACGCAGAGTCAGAACGGCAGCGGTGGCCGTACGCCCGTGTCGGTCACCCCGCCGCGGCAGCTCCAGCACCTGTCGTCCCAGTCCCAGTCGGCGACGGACCTGAGCGACTCGTCCTCCTCCGGCTCGGACGACGACGACGACGACGAGGAAGAAGAGGTCGTGGAGGTCGTGGACGGCCTGGACGATGAGAGCCAGCCGTTCACGCAGATCAACCGCCCGCCGCCGAACGCACGGCGCCTACACCCGGGGCTGCGCTCCGCTGCGACGAGCATGGACAGCCACAGTAACAGCAGCAGCAGCAGCAGCCTCTACCAGCAGCTGCAGCAGCAAGCGAGCCACAACAGCTCGACGTCGTCGCTGGCGTCGTCGCCGCCGCCGCCGCAACCGGCCATGTCGTACATGGACGAGTACCGCACGTCGCTGACACAGGGCGGGCAGCAGGGCAACCTGAGCCTCAAGTGGGTCGTGGGCGAGCGGAACGGCCGCATGTTCACCCAGCGCGCGAACTACTGTCTGCTCGACTACGAGTGCGTGCTCGTGAACGACTGGGAGGACGCGGGAGCAGATGTCCGGCCGATGTACGTGCGCGCGATGCAGTCTGTGTACTTGCCGCAATGCCAGCCGTGGATCGACGAGCTAGGCGTGCGGCCGACCGACCTGCAGCCGACGGGCATCATGGTGCGTGAGGCGCTGCACAACCCGGGCTACGTCGAGGTGCAGTTCGTGGGCTCGGTGCTGGAGAAGGCGCAGCTGCCGATGACCTCCCGCCGCTCGAAGCTGCGCCAGCTGTGCGCCAAGATCGGCAAGCTGGAGGAGGTGCTGACGAGCCGGCGGCTGTCGCAGTCGCTGCTGGCGCACCAGCCGCACTGGGTGAGCGATCGCGAGCGACCGGTATGCCATTGCTGCGAGAAGGTGTTCAACCTGCGCCGCCGACGCCACCACTGTCGTCTGTGCGGCGAGATCTGCTGCTCGGACTGCTGCCCGAAGAAGGACGTGGCGCTCCCCGAAGTTGGCACGACGAGCGTTCGTGTGTGCACAAACTGCGCAACGCAGAAGCGGCGCCACAGTGGCGACGTGCTCGAGCCGTCGTTGCAGGGCACGCCGCGGACGCCCGTGCTGTCGCCGGTCGGCAAGAACAACTCGATGGCGTCGGCGACGTACCTGCCGACGCCGCCGCCGCCGCACCACCCGTCGTTCGGGAGCTCGCACTCGTCGTCATCGCTGTCGTCGCCCTCCGACTTCTATTTATCCAACGCATCCGGCAGCAGCGGCGGGGGCTCGCTGGGCGACCGGAAGCCGTCGCTCGCGAGCACCGTGTTCCAGAAGCTCAAGAGCAGCAGCAGCTTGTCGTGAGGAGAGAGAGCACGTGTCGTCCACGTCTCCAGTAGCAGCAGCAACAGAGTCCGTTCAGTGTCAACCGAAGCGGTATCCCCATAAACACGTGTCGTGTGTATTACCCAACTATCGCGAGCGCATGATGAAGACCAGTTGGTGCTCGAAGTTCCTGCCACGCACGGGTCGGACGCATCAGAGACATTGGAGCAAAGGCGGGAGGTGCGGTTGGGTGGGTGGTGGATGTCTACTAAGGTATTTGCCTCGTTCGAACTCTCTCTCTCTACAACGCGCGCTTGACAACCTTGACGACGTACGCCTGCAGCACGTCGCCCGGCTGGAAGCTGTCGAGTCCGTCGAACAGCAGGCCACACTCCTGGCCCTTCGTCACCTCGCCGACCTTCTCCTGGAAGTGGCGCATCGACTCCATCGAGATGCCGTCTGCGAGCGTCTCGCCGTCGCGGATCAGCCGGTACTTGGCCTGCATCGTCATGTTCCCCATCGTGATCTTGCAGCCCGCGATGTTGGTCGTGCGGCGCCCGGACGTCGTGATCGGGATCGACTGCAGCACCTCCGCCGTGCCGATGACCTCCGACTCCTCCACGCCGCTCAGGTTGTCGCGCAGCAGGTCCTTGATGTCGTCCAGCATCGTGTACACGACGCGGTGCTGCCGGATGCTCACGCTCTTCTCCAGCGCCTCGCGGTCGATCGTGCCCGGGTGCTTGATGTTGAACGCGTAGATCGTCGCGCCGGTGGCCTGCGCCATCTCGACGTCCGACGACGACACCGGCCCGACCGCCGCCAAGATCCGCTTGATCACCGTCTCGTCCGACGGCAGCGACGCGATGAGCTCGTCGATCGCCGAGATTACGCCCACCGAGTCCGTCTTGACGATGATCGGCACCACGTTCGCCACGTAGCCTTCGTCGCCCGCCTTGAGCGCCGCCACGCGCTTCGCTTCGTCCACCTCTTCGCGTCGGCGCAGCTCGATCTGCCGCCACTTGTGGTGTGCGCCCATGTACTTGCGGCGCCTGTGCGCTTGGCCGCCCGTCGCGTCAGCGCCGTCCTCCTCCTCCTCCGCAGTCGCCATGAGGTCCCACTCGAGCAGCTCCTGGCGCTGCGCGATCACCTCCTTCGCACGATCCTCGCTCTCGACCACGAGCAGCGCGTCGCCGGCGTTCGGCAGACCCTTGAGGCCGATCACGCGCACCGGGTTGCCCGGACTGATCTCCTTCGCGCGCTTGCCGCCCTGGTCCATAAGTGCGCGGATCTTGCCGTACTCGAGGCCGCACACGACGATGCTGCCGTTCTTGAGCGTCCCCCACTTGACGATCGCGTCCACCTGCGTGCCGACGCCGCGCGCGACGTTAGCTTCGAGCACGATCGCCTCGCCGTTCGCCTTCACGTCGGCGCGCAGGTCGAGCACCTCGGCGTGCAGCGCGATCGTCTCCTTGAGTGCGTCGAGGCCCGCGCCGGTCTTCCCCGACACGCACACGAGCGGCGTTTCGCCGCCCATCTGCTCCACCACGACGCCGCGGTTGAGCAGCTGGTCGGCGATGCGATTCCGCACCTCCTGCTCGTCGTGCGAGTGCATGTCGCACTTGGTCACTGCGACGACGAGCGGCACGTTGTTCTTGTGCGCGAGCTCGATAACCTCGACGGTCTGCGGCCGCACGCCGTCGTCCGCCGCGACCACGAGCACGATTATGTCAGTGACCTCGGACCCGCGCGCGCGCATGCCGCTGAACGCCGCGTGGCCCGGGGTGTCGATGAACGTGATCTTGTTCTGGTTCCCGAACTTCTTGCCGAGCTCGACGGTGAACGCGCCGATGCTCTGCGTGATGCCGCCGGCTTCGGCCGCCGCGACCTTGGACTTGCGCAGCGCGTCGAGCAGCGTCGTCTTGCCGTGGTCCACGTGCCCCATCACCGAGATGATCGGCGACCGCGGCGGGAACATGGAGCAGTCGGCGGGCGGCACCGTGAGCTCCACGTCCACGAAGTCCGGCGGCAGCAGTACCGGGATCATGTTGAGCGACTCAACCGCGAGCTCCGCGATGTCGTTCGTGAGCACAGTCTCATCCTTCACGCCGCGCTCGCCCAGGTCCCGCAGCGCCTTGATCAGGACGCGCGACTTGACGCACATGCGCTCGGCGAGGTCCTTGACGGAGATCGTGGTCGGGATCTCCACCTCCTGTGGCGCGGCCGGCGCTGCGATCTTGGGCGCCTGCCGCGTCTGCTTGCGCTGGAAGCGCTGCACGCGGCGCTGCTCGCGGTTTTCATCGTCTGCGCCGCCGCGCTGCTCGGCCCAGTCGACGTGGCCGAAGAGGTCGTCGTCCGCGTCGAAGAGGCTGTTCTCGAACTGGAAGTTCTTGAGCAGACTGCGGCCGTCCTTCTTCTTCTTGATCTTCAGCTGCTTGCGCTTGTCGGGCGACGCGGCGGCCGCCGACAGCGCCGGCGACGCCTTCTTGCCCTTGTGCTTGCGCGCGTGCACGTCGTCGTCGTCGTCATCCCCGTCGCTGACGCCGAAGTCGAAGTGGTCGTCGTCTTCGTCGTCGTCGTCAGCGAGGCCAAGCGCCGAGAGCTGCGGGTCCTTCGCGCCCTCCTCGCTGCTCTCCGCTCGCTTCTTACGGCTCGCAGGCGGCGGTGACGCGCCGTCGTCTCCGCGCTCGTCCAGCGCGAACGACAGCAGGTTCTGGAACTTGTTGGTGAACACGGGGGTCTGCCCGGCGCCGCGCTTACCGAAGGCGCCGGTGCGTGGGCTCTTGTTGCTCCTCGGGCCGTTCGACGCGCCCGAGCCCGAGCCCGGGCCCGAGCCCGAGCCTGAAGCGGCTGAGCCGGCGGCGGGTGGCGCGCTGGAGCTGAAGAGGTCCCAGTTGCCGCGCGCCTTGGCCGGCGGCTTCGGCTTGCGGCTGCTCGGCAGGTGGTTGCGCTTGCGGCGGTCGGGCACCGAGGACACGCTCAGCCGGCGGGTGCTGCCACTGGTGGTCAACGCCCGCTGCAGCGCGCCGCGGAGCTGCGCCCACTGACTCATGCTGACGGCCTTCGCGGACAGATTGTGTGCATCGGTTGGCAGTGATTGATTGTCGGCGGCACGAAATGACTGGCGCTCATTATGCTGCAGGTTGATGCAATAGTGAGATAAACCAGGAATGATACCACATCCATCATTTTTCCTGATTTTTTTCACTATCTTGCACTCGCTTAGCGATAAAACCAAGGGAGGCGTGCTTTTTAGCATCGAATAAAATCCCGTAACTAAAAGAGAAGAGCGGCTCCCCACATGGACGGCGACGCCTTCGCGCGCGTGCCGCCGCGCCGCGCGCTGCAGTCGGAGACGGCGACCGACTGGCGCGCGCGCATGCAGAGTCGTCTGCCGCAGCTGCGCGCGCGGCCGTCAGCGGCCTTCTACGTGCCGCTCGACCGCGTGCTCAGCCGCGACTACGTGCGTGCCGTCCCGCACTTGACTGCGCGCCAAGCAGTGTGCTCACGCTCTCCTGCTCTTGGTGTGCGTGCGCGCAGTTCCTCGAGAGCGGCTTCGAGCGCCCGATCATCGCGGCCGCGCCGCAGCAAGTCGGGCTCCAGGGTGCGTAACCAGTCATCATGTTTGTGCTGCTGCTGGTATCACTCTGTGTACAGACACTAACATGTACTGAACAGTGCCGCCGACCGGCGCGATGGACCTGGCGGAGCTCGAGCGCAACATCGGCAGCGAGCGCGCCATCCGCGCGATCGACGTGCGTCGCAGCTCTTATTGTGGGAGTTTTGGATGGATGGAGGCTGTGACGGCGCTCTCTTTGTGTGAGGTATGCTAGGTGGCGTCCCAGCTCGAACTCGCAGAGGACTGGAAGCTGCGCGAGTGGGTCGAGTTCTTCAGCCAGCCGCCGGCGCAGCGCACGCGCGTGCTCAACCTGCTGAGTCTCGAGTGCGGCTCGAGCAAGCTGGCGAAAGTCGTGCGCCCGCCGACGGTCGTAAAGGATATCGGCTGGGTCGAGGCGCTCTGGCCCAAAGCCAACAAGGCCGACCGCGCGCGCATGCCGCGTGTGCAGCTCTACACGCTCATGAGTTGCGCCGAGAGCTATACGGACTTCCACGTCGACTTCTGCGGCTCCTCAGTCTGGTACCATCTCTACCAAGGACGGAAGGTGCGGTGCTGTAGCATACATAATACCGTGGTGACGATAACTGACCTCGCTGCTTGCTCTGCCCGTACAGATCTTCCTGCTGATCCCGCCCACGGACGCAAACTTGTGCGCGTACTTCGAGTTCCAGGCGCAGTACACGTTCGGCGAGTCCGACTTCCTCCTGACCCACATGGACGACGTGTCGTACGTGGAGGTGCGGGCCGGCGAGACGTTCCTGCTGCCGTCTGGCTGGATCCACGCCGTGTACACGCCGGAGGACTCGATCGCGTTCGGCGGCAACTTCCTCACGGGCTATCACATTCAGATGCAGCTGCGCTGCCACGCCATCGAGGACGCGCTGCACGTGGCGAAGCTCTTCCGGTTCCCGCAGTTCGAAGCGGTGCACTGGTACGCGGCGGGTTTCTACGCTCGGAGCCTGCAGCAGCGTGTTGCCCAGCAGCAACAACATTCGAAGAAGGGCGCCTCAGGCGCAAGCACGCGGAAGCTGGCCGCGATGTCTCAGTGGGAGCTGAACCAACTGGCAGCGCTCGTTGCGAAGCTCGAGACGTGGCTTGAGGGCGAGAATGGGAGAGACGAGAGTGCGATCGAGGGCAGTCGCGCGTCGGCTGCTGACGCAAGCGACGTGAGCGTCGCGCGGATCTGCAAGACAGCAGGCGGCTTCTCGTGTCCGAAGGCTATGCTTGCGAGCATTCGCCACAACCTGGAGGTCGTGTCAGCCGAGTCCAAAGCCGAGCCCAAAGCCGAATTTGAAGTGGATGGCGTCAAGGAAGTCGTGAGAGAGGAAGAACTTCCGGATGCAGCAGCAGCGAAGCCGAGCGTCGAGAAAGTCAAGATGACGGAGGCTGGGAGCAGCCCGTGTCCTTCCACTACAAGCAACTCGAGTTCAAGCGAGAGCAGCTCCGAATCGAGCTCGAGCATGAGCGACAGCTCGAGTGTATCCAGTGACTCGGACGACGACATTCACTCGGACGAACAGAAAGACGAGGACAAGGACGACGAGAGCAAGGAGAACAAAGACGACGAGAGTGCAAGCGACAGCGACTCGAGCAGTAGCAGCAGCAACAGCAGTAGCAGCAGCAGCAGCAACGGCAGTTGTAGCAGCCGCAAGCTCAAGCGCGAGCCTGAACCAGCGGTTGAGACCAACGGCGTCAGCGGTGGGGAGGACGAGAACCGAGACGGCGGCGAGAGCAGCACAAGCGAGAGTGACGCATCAGACGTGGACAACGCGTATCCGCGCCTGCCGCCTGCACCTGTGGACGCACTTCTGGCGATTCGGAAGCGCGCGAAGCGGGACGAGTTGGCGCTGACAAGCCAGTCGAAGGAGGAGGTGATTCAGCAAGCGCGCCTGCATCAGCGAGAGCGGCTCGAACAGCTCCAGCGTGGCAAGTCGAAGAAGACCAACTCGACATTGGGGAGAGCTACTGGCGCCTCATCGTCGTCAAGGAGTGGGAAGAACCAGAAGAAGAAGAAGAAGAAGTCGACGCTACTGGGGTCAAGCGCGCTTGCGGCAGCCCCAGATTCTGTGATGGGCGATGTAAGTGGTGGTGCAGTCGAAGATTGGGTCGTGGACTGCTCGTGCGGGTTCAGCGGGAAGAACATCGACGACGGGTCCCTCATGGTCGCGTGCGACAGCTGCGGCACGTGGGTGCACGCCAAGTGTGCGCTCAAGCCCGGGCAGACGGAGGTGGGCGACAAGTTTCAGTGTTTCCGATGCGAGAACTGGTACTTCGAGTGCATCTGCGGGGTGAAAGGCGCCAACTTCAACGACGGCAACCCCATGATCGAGTGCGAGAGCTGCAACGTGTGGCACCACACACTGTGCAACGGCATCCCGGAAGGCGTGGAGATCCCAAAGAACTACGAGTGCAGCACCTGCCGTAGCTCCAAGTCCAAGTCCAAATCGAGTTCGAAGGCAAGCTCGAAGTCGCGTTCACAGCACAGTTCGTTGTCGACATCAAGCAGTAGCAAGCAGCGCAGTCGCTCAGCGCAGACTGGACAGCAGCAGCGCCGCAGAAGCGGTTCCGGATCCAAGAGCAGCTTAGCCGTACAGGCAGACTCGCTTCCGTCCGGTGCAAACTCGGCACCTCCGACGGCTGTGCTTTCTCATGCGCTTGCTGGAGCACATGTGTCTGCTCCTGTGACTGGAGGAGTGAACGGTGCCGCGCGAGATCGCAGCATGTCACTGTCGTTACCGCCGGCGACGCCGCCCCCTCACGTCGCGGTGCCAGCTTCATCGCCTCCGCCGCCACCTTCCCCGCCACCGATGCCGATGCCGCCATCAATGCCACCACCTCCGGCATCCAATGGGTCGAGTGCTTCAAAGAGTGGAGCTCACGGCGACAAGTCACCAGCTAGTACCAGTCGCGACCGCAAGCGGAGCAACAGGGCATCGAACGGTTCGTCGGACGGCATGCGCTCCAACTCGAGTCCGAACGTGTCAAAGCAGAGATGGAGCTTATCGAAGGGCAGATCTCGATCAGGCTCCCATATGGACGACGGCGGTCAAGCAGCGGCGGACATCCTGTCCGAGCTCTCTGCGATGAACCGACCTCCACTGCCTGTCACGCCGAGGCATCCAGGTGCGAACGGAGGACACAGTGGAAGTTGGACCAAGAGCAACGGGACCAATCAGAGTAGCAGCGGCAGCCACAGCGCGAACAAGAGGAAGGTCGAATCAGCGCGCGATCGCCTGGAAAAAAAGCTCAAGAAGAAGAAGAAGCTGCGTTGAGAGCAGTGAGCGGCGGCGGCGGAAGAGTGGATGAGGAGATCTGTGCATAGCGTATAGCAAAACTGAGTGGCGTGGGCGCTGCTGTCGTTGTTGGCAGCTGACTGAATTATCATTCTTCCCACATGATCCGGCGCTTGAAGTCGTCCGACCCGAACCGGAAGATCGCCGCCACCATGAAGCTGTCGAGATCGTGCCGCGAAGATGTCACTTGAGGCGAACTCGAGTTTGGACGAAGAACGTTCAGGAACGCCAACTTCTCGCGCAGCGGCAACTTGATCACGACCACCTTTCCTTGGAACTGCTCGTTGATCAGCCACTTCTCGACCATCTAGTCCAGCCAGCGCCAGCACAGTCCACGCTCTGGTTGAGTTGATCCCATTATGCGGAACCTCTCGTCGAACGCCACACTTTTCAGCCGAGACCCGAACCGGAGCGACGAGCACACCGCCGCGATGTCGGCAAGTAAAATCGCGTAGAGCTTCACGCTGACTTCCTTCATGCTGCTCAGCAAGATGTCTTAGCAGTCGAGCGAGGGAGTCAAGAGCGGGATACTGCCAGCGACCACTGCATCAGCAGCTAGGTTGAAGCTGAGCACCTGCACTTCCTCGATCTTGTACACGTCACGGCACTTGTTGATCAGCTGCCGAGCGGACTCGATCTCATCGCGCGAGAGCTCTTCCATCTCCAAAAGCAGCTTGCGGATCGCAAAGCGGCGAGGGGAGCTCACGAACATGCGGTCAACGTTTAGGCGACGGTACGAAGTGTCTCGATAGCCCACTCCTGCTCAAAGCCAATCAGCAGATCCAGCTTGATCTCGGCTGGCGAGAGTAACGCGTCGCATTCGCGCGCGAACTGCTCTCCCATCGTCGTCTCAAACTTGCTCGTGAAGAACTGGTAGAACGCTTCCATCGCAGCACTTCTTACTCATCGACGGCCAGCTTCCGCTCACTCGACCCGATCTGCTTCTCTCGTGTCCGCCAACTTGCTCGTAGAAATTACTCCCAAATGATCCGACGCAGGATTCTGCCGGCAGCGAACTGGAAGATCGTAGACGTCATGTCGCTGTCGAGGTCTTGGCGAGGAGGAACCGAGCCCACAGAAGCTGAGAATGAGCTTGGACTGTGTCGTAGCACGCTCAGGAACGCCAGCTTTGCGCGCAGCGGCACCTTGGACGGGAGTAGCTCTCCTTGGAACTCGTCGTTGATCAGCCGTCGCTCGATCAACTCTGGGTCGGGGTTCTCTCTACCGCGTGCGCCCAGATACTGGGGTGATGGATGCCAGATTGGTCCCGGGAGGTGGAGGAAACACAGCACCTTGTTCACACCCAACATGT
Source organism: Globisporangium yorkense (assembly GCA_023333695.1). Lineage (NCBI taxonomy): Eukaryota > Oomycota > Peronosporomycetes > Pythiales > Pythiaceae > Globisporangium > Globisporangium yorkense. The sequence continues at coordinate 12,248 of JAASFH010000769.1, forward strand.
GACGGATGCTGGCGTAGGTCTCAGCGCACATCTCGTATACGAAGAGATTGAGTGCTCGCAGCGCTGGCAGTTTGGTCGGGTCCGACAGACATCGCGCAAGTCTCTCGAGTGGCTCATGCTCGATAGAGGTCATGCTCAGGTTGAGCGACTCCAATCTTCTGCAGTAACCAGCCTCGAATCCCTCGGTTATCGCAGCTAAGACATCGCCGTCCAGATCATAGTAGCTCAGGTCGATTCTTCGGAGGTTCACATATTGCGGAAGTGCGGTCTTGATCTCATCGGCATCGAGGCATCCGAACGGAGACACAGACGCCACTCGGCTCTTGATGCCACTGAGAAACCGAAGATACGCTGACTGGTGAAGTCTGTCGTTGTCAAAACCCAGCCACAGTTTGACGTCTCTGCTGACCGCGTCAAAGTCAGCTGCCTCGCGCTCCGTACTCTCGATCTCGGTGGTCTTCATCCATCCGAGTCCGATACCAGGCACAACCGCGCACGACCATCCAATC
>JAASFH010000077.1:0-41020 GCA_023333695.1 Globisporangium yorkense
AAGCGAGCAAGACGACGAGGGCGTATACTTGGAGCCTCTCAAGACCCATCAAACGCTGTCGTTGGGCTGTGGAGCTCTGGACCTGGCGCCATGCACAGTCTTCGCCTCGAACAAGGTCGCATCACAGAGTTGTGGTCGCGTGCTTGCGCTGCGCCTGCGTCGCTGCAGTCGCTGCCACGGAGTTCGGACCGCGGCCACCACTCCCACTGCCGCTGACCTCGCTTGCTACTCCGCTCCCGCTGACCTTGTTGATGTTGCGCTGCGCCTGGCGGATCTCGTCCGGGTGGACCACCGCGAGATGGATCTCTGCGTGCACAGCCTGGTCGTCCGAGTCCTCATCGGGGTCCCCCTGGCGCGTCGTCTCTCGCATCGACGGCGGCTCCACTGCGAGTTCGCTCGGTCGCTGGTTGGGGCTGCCGACAGAGTTGTCTGCTCCGCTGCTTCGGCTGCTTTCGTCTCCGTTGGTCTCCGCTTGCTCTCTCGACGAAAGCGCCGACGTCGGCTTGACGGCGGTACCGATGGTGGTGCCTGCGAACACTCCCTGGTACCTGCGTAGCCGCACCCAAGTGTCGCTGGTCTGAGTCGACTCCATCTCGTGGAGGATCTTGGTGAGAACCCGGCGCATCACGCGCTCCTCGATGGCGCCGATGCGGCGGAGCATGCTCAGCTCGTTGATCTGCACGTTGGAGGCGGTCAGGTGGAGAGAGGCAACGATGTGCAGGAGCGAGCGAGAGTGTCAGCGTCAGTGTTCGTGAGCATCGCCAGCCAGTCACGCGGCGTGTCGGTTGCCATGCGTCCGAGTGGATGCGTCGTTCATCGCTGTCGCATCCGAGGCTGCTACTAGCAGCAGCAGCATCGGATGCTAGTAGCTCGAGCAGTGTCGCGCATGCGAACGAATGGTCGACATCCAGCAGCGGCGACGTCACTCCACTCACCGTGCTGTCCGAGGCTTCGCCGTCGCGGTCTCGAGGGAAGAGCTCGAGGTACAGCTCGCGGATCGGCTCGCGGAACATCTTGAGACTGCCAGGAGCAAGTGTACGAACGAGAGCGAGCGTACATGGATGCAGACGACAGGTGGCGAGAGCGTCAAGCGAACGGAGTAGCGACCATCAACAGCAGCACCAACATCCCACCATCAGCAGCAAGAAGGAGAGCGGCAAGAGAGCATCGACGCACGTCTCGGCGTAGACCTGCGCGTCGTGGGACCACTGGCTGATCTGGCGCTCGTCCGCGTCGATGAGCCGCTTGAGCTCTGTGGGTGTGGGGACAGAAGCGGAGGCGAAAGGGACAGTGGACATGCAGCAAGGTGTGAGCGAGTCCGTGGAGGTGGGAGCTACCGCAGCATTCAAACAAGCGATCGATGGCCAGCGAGTAGGCAGGCACTCGGATCGCAAGATCCGCTGCGGGTGGATGCGCTCCAGCTCCATGTGCCATTGCGTCTCTCTCTCTCTCTCTCTCTCTCTCTCTCACACACACACACACACACACACACACACACACACATACACACAGCGTCTCGACGCCTCTCCGCACCTGAGGGCTGCTGCTCCGAGTGCACGAGCGTCTGGATGTCGCCGGCGCCGCTCAGGCGTGTGATGTCTTCCGCGAGCAGCGCGATCGCTTCGGCGAGAGCCGCGTCTGTAGTCGTCGAGTGTCAGTGTGTGAGAGTGCGTTCGCCATGATGAGAGTTGGTGTGTGCGAGTTGGAGACAGAGAGGAGAGAGCAGCAGAGGGGTAGCCCACGAGTGTCAATGTCAGCGAGGAACGCTCACCATCCGCAGTTCGACCATTCTCCCCACACAACACACAAGCTCTCACTCACTCACACTCACACACTCACACGTGCATGCGCCACATGAGCGCCACCACCCAAGTTCCCAACGCGCACGCGAACGTACTCGTGCTGGACTTGGCGTCGATGCGCGCGAGGATGGCGGCTTTCGCGCGCTCCTGCTCGTTGTAGCGCGCGATGAAGTCGCCGAGGTTCTGGATCCCCGTGTCCTCGACGAGCTTGTCGAGCAGCAGCTTCTTCTGCTCGAAGGACACCACCTTCTGCTCGAGACTCGCCTTCTTCTCCTTGGAGAGACTGGAGGCGCTCGCACACCCGAGAGGCGAGTGTCGAGTGAGTGTCAAGCCGCAGGAAGCAGCGGACAGTACGCAAGCACACAGAGCAACAGACAGACAGACACCAGTGAGCCTTCCACTCTCTCACACACTCACACGCTCATCAGAGGTGGTGACCCGTCAACCACAACAGAACAACCGACAGCTTCTCAACAACGTACGGAGCGCGCTTGCTGCGCTGGCCGATGCTGTTGTAGACGCTCTTCTGTGGATCACCACAGGAGCAGCGAGCAAACACAAGTACACAGAAGCCGTGAGCTGCTGGGTGTCTCTCTCTCGCTGCACCACCGCTCGCTCGCTCGCTTGATCTCCACGTCACTCTCGCCCTGAACCTGCCTCCCAGCTACAGCCTTCGAGTCGCCTCTCGGCCTCACTCCGCACCATCTCACTCCACAACACACCACACACTGCCGCACCACTCGCACCAACCCAACGCACCCGTCCCGGCAGCGTCACCTTCACACCGCCGCCACCGCCGTCCCTGTCCGACTTGGCGATCCGCTCGACCTCGCGCGCCAGCCGCTGCTTCTCGATGCGGAACGCCTGCTTGGCGGCGTCCGAGTCACTCTGCAGCTGCGCGAGCTCCCGCCTGAGCTGCGCCGCTCTCTCCTTGAGCGCCTCGAGCTCGCGCTGCGCGAGCTGCGAGTCGTCGTCCGCCTGACGAGTGACGTCGGCCACGCGCTTCTCGTTCTGCAGCGCGTCGAGTCGCTCGCGCCGGGTCTCGTCGATCTGCTGCCGCAGCCTCTGGAGCTCCACCTGGCGCTCCGACACGGCGGTTCTCAGCCGCTCTTCGACTTGCGTCTGGCGCTGGCTGCTCGCGCTTGAGCCTGCAGGTGCCGATGCGCTCGAACTCGCGCTCGAGCTCTCAGCGTGTCCGATCGAACCGACTGCAGCAGTGGAAGATCCAGAACAACTAGCGCCTCCTCCTCCTCCTCCTGCTGCTGCTGATGCCTTGCTGAGGCTGTTGGTGCTGGTGTCTGTAGACACACTTCCAGTCGCAGATGCGGTCACCTGCGAGGCTCCACCTGCTGCTTCCGTTGTTCCTGTTGACGATGATGCGGACGACAGTGATGCTGCCGTCGATCCTTGCGCGTCGCTGTGCTGCTGCGCCACGCCAGCAGCGCTCCGGCTGAGTGCGCGGAAGCGCTTCTTGGCGCCCTTGAGCTGCTTCTTGAGCGCCTGGAGCTCGGCGTCCGCTGCCAGGATGCTCTGGTGCTCGGCGTGCGCCTTGATGAGCGCCAGGTCGCCCTCGGTGCGGATCTTCTCGAGCTCGTCTTCGCAGCGCTGCTGCCAGCTCTGCGGGGCTTCGGCGTGCCGTTGCGGCAGCGACGGCGGCGCGGCGGTGGCGCCACTGCGTGTCATGTCGGACTCGGCGCTGGATCGCGGTGACTTGCGTGAAGGAAGTCCCCCGCCAGGAACACACTCGCGACTCTTTGCCGACCTCTTGCGGCCGACAGTCAGTCATTCCCATCGGGCTCTCGGTCTCGAGTCGGACACAAGGCGAAGGCAGAGCAGCAGCTGGAGCCGACTGGAGCTCGGCGAGAGACTCTCGTGTTGGTCAAGATGGAGTGAGTTGCTCGGCGTGCGAGGGATGGCTGCATAGGAACTGGGATGTGGACGAGAGAGAGAGAGCGAGAACAGTCGCTCTGTCAGCGAGGCGATGGGAGCACTCGCTCACTCACGCTGCGCTCGCTTGCGTGTCTGTGGTCGCTCGGCATCTCGATCGCGTTGGCCAACGACGACAACGGACGGCGGCGGCGATCGTGCTGCAGTCCTCGCGCACAGCTCCTCCGCGACGATTGGCAGACGAAGGCCGACATCGAGCAGATCCAGTTGGAGCTGCTCCAGCTCGTGCACTTTGTCAACCGCTTCCGTACGACCGACACGTTTGCTTTCAAGCTCTGGCGATGCCTTGGACGCCTCTGCGTCGAGATGCGAGTCTCGGCTGTCTGTCTGTCTGTCTGTCTGGCTGGCTGGCTGCTCCACATACTGACGCAAGTCTAGTGGCTGCGAGCAGATGCGAGCGCCAAGTCTAGACTCGCGCTTCTGCACGAGAAGCTGGTGTCCATGGAGCGGAACCTGAGGTGCGCGACTGAGCGAGTGAGCGAGAAGAGCTCCGGCATCGACCGTAGATGAGATCACAGTGTTTGACTGACGCCACTTGCATGAACGAACGAACGAACGAACGAACGAACGAACGAACGCGCAACGCAGATACGTGGAGATGTCAGCGCGCAGATGAAGAGGAGGCAGTGTTCGAGAAAGGTGTGCACGTAGCTCTGCCTTCATCCCGCCTTGGAGCTGTTGAGGCGAGAGGTTGGCATGTGAAAGCTCCGGTACCCCTGTCGCGACCGAGGGTTTGGCGGGCGGCGCTGCTCGGCCATCTTGATCGGGTCGATTCGAGGAGACTCGATGAACTGAGTCTCGTTGCCCTGGTTGTTTTCGATTCCGTCGATGCGATAGGAGCTCTCGCCGGTGCTGTTGTTGTTGTCATTGTCTCTTTCGGGACTCAGGTAGTGCATGAGGTGCGCTTTCATCTCCTTCTCGATCTGGTCGCTGTCAACTTGAGGTTTAGGCCCCGAACCAGCGAGCTCTGCTTGTTCAGCATACTGCTGGTCTGTTCCAGTCTCACTCGCCACCGAGATCGGAGCTGGCGGGAGAGCTGTCTGGGTCTCGATTTCGCGGCCAGCGTGGTGGCGTGAAGCTTCGAACCAGTGCACGCTGGCACTTCCGCCCATGATCGACTCGAGAGGGTCGGTCCCAGCTTCGCGGCGAGACACCACCGGCGCTTGCTTCGGCGCTGCCGCTCGATCCGCGCTTGAGTGCGGCACTCTTAGCTGGTGCCTCTGTTGCTGCGGCTGCTTGTGCGTGTGACTTTCGCTGTGTGGCTGTTCACTCAAGAGACGAAGATCCGCGCTGGTTCCTGCGTCTCCGCTGCCCACGCGCTGCAGCATCGCCTTCATCTTCTGCAGCCTCTCGCTCACATCCGCCTCTGCTTGTTGGATCTCACACGACGGCACGAGCTTCATCAGCGTCCCTGCAGACATCGAGCAGCGAGAACCACATCAGCGAGCGGCGGATGGAAGCAGCTGTCAGAAGGACACCGCACAACGGAAGTCAACGCTTCGCACCGATGCGCGCAGAGGGTTTGTGGAAGACTGGCGCCGCGGATCCGTCGGCAGTGCCTGGCCGCCCACTCGGTGTCGTCGGGCGGGAGCCGCTGCTGCTTCCTGGTCGTGAAGCTGTTCCTGGACGGTACGACGACGGCGTTTGTGGCCTCGGAGTGGAGTGAGCCGAAGTGATCGCCCCGCTCTTCAAGGCCTCGATGTGGTGCTGGAGCTGCGCGTCTGCGAGATTGTCGAGAGTCTTGAGCTCAGGAAGCGCGGACATGATATCGAGCATGTAACTTGCGGCGCACACAGTCCGCGGTCACAAGACCAAGTCAGCTGAGAGCACTCATGTTGAGAGAGAGAGAGAGGCCTCCAGTCGCAGCTCTGCACGTACCTCGTCGATGAGCAGCATGGGTTCCCGACGACCCAGATGTCCTGCAGCGCCTTGCATGCCGACAGCGCACCGAACTGCGTGAACGAGCGAATCCTATTGTTGCGGATGTCGAGCGACTCGAGCGCCGGGAAGCGAGACGCCACGATCTCAAGGTCGCTGAGCGAGTTGTCTTGGATGTACAGCTCGTTCAGACTCGGCAGCGGCTCCGCGAGACTCTTCAGATCGTCGATCCGATTGCCGTTGACTCGCAGTGTCTGCAGCCCACCGTTGTGTGACTCTGATCAGCCCGAACACTGAAGAGAGATAGAGAGATCATCGTCATACAGGGGGGACGCGCATACCGTCAAGGCGGGAGGAAACTGCCCCTCGAGCGTGCTGAGGCGGTTGTTCCCCACGTTGAGGTCCTCGAGCTTGGAGAGGTGCGCCAGATTGCCAATCGAGGTCAGTTGGTTGTCGCTCAAGTTGAGCGTCTCGAGGCTCGTCAGGCTCCCGAGACCCTGCAGCATAACCGAGCGAGTGAGCACTGATGCTATGCGATCACCTGACAAGGTCACCACACTCCGCACCGTTGACGCCGAGCCAGCGATGCGGTTCCTGCTCAAGTCGAGGTGCACCAGCAAGCGGCAGGACGCCAGGTTCTCGACGCGCTCGATGCGGTTGCCCTTGAGCCAGAGCGTCTTGAGCTTCACGAGCGCGAGCAGGTCGGCGGAGATCGCGTCGATCTGGTTCTCGCTGAGGAAGAGTCCCTCGAGGTTCGAGTTGCTGGTTCACAGAGCAACCGTGAGTGCCTCCATTCGATGGCACCAGTGGAGCACAGACCGCAGCTTTGCTAGCTTGCTGGACTCACGCCCGCAAGCCGCGCGTGGTCGTCAGGCGGTTGTTGTAGAGCTTGAGCTCGCGCAGCTCTCGCGCTGTCCCGAGGTTCTGGAGTACCTTGAGCCGGTTGAACGAGACGTCCAGCGAGCAGAGCTTGGGGAGCTGTCAGGCTCACGGCGGAGAGTAAGCAAACGTGAGCGAAGAGTGAACGGCGCGTTCGCACGGCCACTGGCGCTGGTCACCTCGGACAAGTCGGCGATCTCCTCGATCGCGCGGTTGTGCGCGTCGACCGCGAACTTGCTGGAGTTCGGCTCAGTGCACAGCGCTCTCTGGTCGCGGGAGAGTGCTAGAACCGGTGAGCTCTGCGTGCACCTACAGGAGCAACAAAGCAGACTGACAGGAGGCCTGTACCAGCGCGTCACCGTCGAGCACGCGGATCTGGAGCACCTTGGAGGTCATGGTCTTGTTGCGAGGAATCGACTTTTGTGGCCTTTCAGCGACGCGCCAAAACAAGTTTACTATTCGGACGTCATGGAGTGGGGACTGAACAAGTGTGCGTCTCGCGCTCCTGCTCATGCTGCGTCTGCTTCCTGCCTCGCATTCGAGCAAAGTATGCACACCAACGCACGAGTCGGCCCAGCAAGTCGTCCTTGGCAAAAGATCGAGGTGGCATCCGGATCCCTCGATCGGTGGCATGCAGACGCCCAGTCCTTTCTGTGATGACTTGATACAGGCGTGCCTATGCTCTACCAGCGGCGCTCGCGCCGGAATCCCGCCAGAGCATCACGCCAGCAGGCGTCCCCAGCGCAGAAGCTGGTCGCGCTCCACGCTTCTGTGCATGACGCTCGCAGATTCAAGTTCAAGGCACGTGTTAAACCTCCTCTTCGGGACGTGCCGCGTCCAGCGCGCGAGAAGCTTCGGATCGACCATGGAGAGCATGGCGACACGGGCCGGACACCGACACCTTCGTCTTGGTGTCCTGCGAGACACTGTTCGTATAACGGCATTCAAACTTTGTATTGTCAACTGTGTACATGTGCTCGACAGTGTGGGTACGAAGGAGACCGACCACCAAGGCAGGAAGGGATGCTGACGGCGGCCCCCACATGTGTGTGCGCGCGCGCACCTAAAAGAAGCCCTTGTTGTGCACAACGGCCGGGTGGTGCGCCATGATCATCGTGAGGTAGACGCCCGCGCCGATGATCGCGCCGAGGATCGGCGCCACGAGCGGGATCCAGAAGTAGTGGTGGTGGTCCGAGAAGATGCCCTCGTAGCCCACGAGCGTGAGCATGATGCGCGGGCCGAGGTCGCGCGCCGGGTTGAGCGCCGCCGACGAGATCATCGAGAACGACATGCCGATGCCCACGACGAGGATGCCGACGCAGCTCGGGAAGCTCGGCACGACCGTCGGGCGGTTCTTCTCGTCCACGAACGACAGCAGGCACATCATGAGCAGCGCCGTGGCCGCCATCTCGGTCAGGAATGCCGAGTAGTTGTTCACGAGCGCGTTCGGGTGCGTGTGGAAGATAACGCCCGTGGCAACCTGCTTCGGGTCCGCCGCGTGGATGACTTGGTAGTACATGGCGTAGATGAGCAGCGAGCCGAAAAACGCGCCGAGCGTCTGCGAGATGACGTAGCCCGGCACCTTCTTCCACGGGAAGACCTTGTAGAACGCGAGGCAGATCGTGATGGCCGGGTTGAGGTGGCTGTGGCTCACGCCGCCGCCCATGTGCATGCCGAGCATGACGGCAACTCCCCAGCCGAGCGTGACGCTCACGTACGAGCCCGCGGTCGCCTTGGACAGGATCACCTGCGCGTTCACGCCGAGCCCGAACGCGCAGTAGATGAACGTGCACAGGAACTCGGACATGCACTCGCGCACGTGCTGGTTCTTGATCTGGAACGGCAGTTGCGGCGGCGCGGAGCTGTGGCCGCCGGCAGCGACGCTGTCGCGCGCGATGTCCTTCTGGTTGGCCTCCTCGAGCACGCTGTACGCCTGGTTGTCGTGGTCGATCGCCATGATGAGCTTGGGCGGCTGCTGCTTGCGAAGAGGAGACTTGGAGGAGGGGACTTGAGCAGGTTGCAGCGGATTCGGAAGTGAGGGTAGTTAGCTCGAGAGAGCTGAGGGCGGCCGGCCGGCTGGCGGCGCAAGGCTGGCAGGTGGCAACGCGAGAGCGACCAGGCAACGAGCGGCCAGGTGGCGAACAAGCGATCGATCGCCAGGCGATGGTGAGCTGTTCCTCCCGGTGGCATTTGGCAAGTTGAACCTACTGTATCAGCAGCAAGTCAGAACTTGCCACTCTCTCGCATTTTGACTTGCGCTCACTATGCGCGTGAGGTCGACACCACCTGGGATCTGATGCATCGATGCTTGAAGCGTCGGGAAGCACCGTCCCTCGTGCCCCTCGCGCACACACACCTTCGCACACACGCGGTTTGCGCTCGAGCCGGCGTCACGACAGCGTCGCGACCGGGTTATGGCTCACAGTCGCGAGTGCGCGGTGTGTTTGACAGCGAGCGAGTTGTGCGTGACCTGCGCAGACTAAAGTCAATCACCGGACTATGGCTCCTGCTGCCACGATAGACGTCTATCCACGATACTCTCTCCATCTCTCCAGTACTCTCTCGATATCCAAATCGACAAAGTCGCTGTCTTCAGCTTCAGGAGCAGGTCAGACAGGAGCAAGGTCGTCGTCGCGCCGCTGTCCGGTCGTCGTAGCGCGGCGCAATTGAACGCTGCTGCTGCGAGCTGCTCTCGAGCTGGCTGATTTTGCAGGTTTACGCTGGGCAAACCGGGCAGATTATGGCCCGCTAACAGCGGCACCTTTGCCAAAGCGAGCGCGCGAGTGACTCCAGCAACATGCGCGCTGAACTTCCGGCCTGGGTGTTGTTGTTAATAGGAGAGAGAGAGAGAGAGAGAGAGAGAGAGCAGACGAGTTGTTGGCGTTACGGCGACTTGCGGATGTGTCTCCACTGGCATGCGAGCGTGTGTTTTGTCTGGTCTCTCTGATCTTGGATGGGAAAGAGTGACTTTGCGAGCCAGGCAAAACGCGGGTCGAGCGAGCGACGCGGTGCGGACCTGTACCCGTATCGCGGCCATTCAAATCGCGCATCGCTGCACGCAACGCCGTGCGTGCACCAGGACAGCATGACGACCAGCGTGAAGGCACCACAGCAACGTGCTCAAGCGAAGGGAAGCCCTAGTACACTTTGAATAGGAGCTTTCTACATAAAAAAACGAATAGGAACAACAGAACGCCTAAAGTGGACATAATCCCTATAATAACAATAATAGCCACAATTAGCCTATACAAGCCCAATATCCCTCTACAAGAGCGATATTCAAACCCTTCATTCGCTCCGATACAAAAACGCGGGAAGCAAGTAGGCAGGGAAGAACGATGGACGCGACGCCTCGGGACGCACCGGTCGGCGCCGGCGCGCAGCAGCAGCAGCAGCCGAACGGCGCGGAGCTGGCGGCGCAGCTCGTTCTCATCCAGCAGCAGCAGCAGCAGTACCTCAGCCAGCTGGTGCGCGCGAATGAATCGTGTTGTACAGCGCTGCGTTCGCGACTCGCTCACTCGTTCCTCTCTCTCACTCGTCCCTCTCACTCTCACTCTCGTACGCGACTGCTTGCGGGGCTCGTAGATGGTGCGTGCGGGATGTGTTCTTTCGAGCCTCTCTTGACTGCTTCCGCTATGCTGACGCGCGTCCCCCGCAGGCGAACAACGAGCACATCCGCGCCATCTACGGCAGCACGAATCCGATGCTCCCGTCGCAGATGGTGCGTCCTCCTCTCGCTATCGAGAGCTCCTGTGGTTACTTCAGCTGACGCGCAGGGCAACTGCCACACCTGCTCTGCAGCTGAGCCAGGCGCTGTTCCCGCGCGTGGCGGCTATGAGCGGCGCGCCGGCGGAGACCGTGGAGGAGGAGCCCGTGTACGTGAACGCCAAGCAGTACCAGCGCATCCTGATCCGGCGCCAACAGCGCGCGAAGCTCGAGGCGAAGCTCGGCAACATCCGCCAGCGCAAGGCGTATCTGCACGACTCGCGCCACCAGCACGCGATGCGGCGCCCGCGCGGCCCCGGCGGTCGCTTCCTCACCAAGGACGAGATCGAGGGGCTCAAGAGCGGCGCGCTGCGTCTCGAGGACCTGCCGCGGAAAGCCGGCGGCCAGTAGCCGCCGAGAGAGAGAGAGAGAGAGAGAGAGAGAGAGAGAAAGCGCGCACTGCTGCTGCTGCTGCTGATGCGCGGCGAGTTTTTGGACGAGTGCGCGCGAGCAAGAGCGGCTGGGTGCCGCTGGAGGCGAGACGCGAGACGCTGTGTATATGTATTGAGCATCTGTCTCCAGCCGGATGTTCTCCTCACTTGTCTGTCGGCCGCACGTACGAGATGTCGCCGGCTTTGGTGATGATCAGGCCGCACACGCGGTTGCGCTGCAGCTTGTCGTCGAGCCCGAGACTCGCCCAGATGCGGCGGTTGCCCAGCGCCGAGAGTTGCGCGCGCTTGGCCGCGATCGTGTCCTTGTCGAAGGAGTCGAGCGGTGCGAAGATGTTGCCGAGATGCAGGTTCCCTGTCGAGCAGAGCGCCAGGCAGGTTAGCATGTTGTCTCAAGCGTGAGCGTCGTTGAACGACCAGAAGCAAGAGTACGGACGAACCGGAGTCGGTGAGCTCACCGGCCTCTTCCTCTTCGGCGCCTGCGTCCGCTTTCTCGCGCTCGAACGCGTCCACCTGACGCGCTGTCGGGAGCTTCTCCGTGGGCGCCAAAGTGTCCGAGCTGGAAGACGAACCACCTCCAACGCCAGCGTTCGACGACGAAGACGAAGAGGTCGCGGCGTCCGAGGCTGCTGGCGCGTCGTAGTCGTTTCTTCGGTACGACGGCCGCTGACCTGCTCACATCCCACGCCAGCGATCAGTCCACGCCTCGCATCAGCCCTGACACCAGCTCGCTCGCTCACTCCGCACCGTAGGTGTTCTTAGTGCTTGTGCACGAACACGTCGAGTTACAGGCGCAGTGGGAGAAGTGGCAGAACCGCCCCCGCTGGCACACACCCTTGTTCTGGAAGTCGTAGCACACGCCAGTGCCAGGGCCTGCGTGACGGCAACACGCGTTAGCCGGCCGCTCTGAACCGCCATGGACCGCAGAGACACCTCCAACCTGCTCCTTGCCCGCCGCTGTTCCCTCGCTTCTTCTTCGTCGGAGGAGCGTAGTCCTGTCAACACAAGCGCACCTCAGTTCACGCTCGCTCCTGCAGACAGCTCATCATCGACAGCAGACAGCGCCACTCACGTCTGGCGCGAGGGCGATCGGGGCGTCCGGCCGGATCTTCTGCATCAGACTCGCCTTCTTGCTTGGGTCGTCCGGGAACATGCTCTCGAACTCCTCGAGCTTGATGTCCTCTGCGATCGCCTTCTCGATCAGACTCAAGAAGCCGCGCTCGAGCGGCATGGACTTGTCGGGGCGGCTGCGCGCGTATCGCCACCCGCCTGCCAGTCCGCAAGCGAAGCGTGGGCGACCGACAGCATCAGCCTTCCGATACCACCGCGCCAGCGAAGGACACAGCGCAAACGCACCTTTGCGCCATCCCTGACCGCGCTCGGTCGCGTTGAACTCTGGGCTCCCGATGTCCCAGCTACTCTTGTCGTGCGACGGCACGAACGTGAGCCACTCGGGGTCGTACACACACTCGACGATGCGCGAGGACGCCTTCTTGTCCTGCTGGAACTGCTCGAACTCCTCTGCTCGCGTATGGCAGCAAGTGAGTGAGAACATGTGAGAGGAAGCATGCGACTCTGTTCCGATCCGGCGCACCTGGCGTGAACGTGATCCAGTCGTGGAACACCTGCGTGCGCTTGTCGTGGATGAGGAGCTTGAAGCCCGGGCGAGGCGGGCGGCCGCGCCACTCGACGCCGAGCTGGAAGTCCGCGATGAGCTGCGAGGCGGGCGACCAGTGGAACAGGCCCTTGGAGTACCCGGGCGTGTACGGCAGCAGCACAGGCGTGAAGACCAGGCCGGCGTTCTGGCGGGTCTGCGACACCCGCGGGATGATCGTGCGGATGACGTGGCTCACGCGGCTGACCGGGTACATGGCCTGCAGCACGAGCTGGAAGTGGTCTGCCGGCTGGCCCTTGGGCGGCGCCACGGTCTTGCGCGGCGCGATGACGTCGTTCTGGATGAGCTTGAGTCGGTCCTGCAGCTTCGACGTCATCACCGGGCTGCCGTTGAGCGCCAGGATGTCGTAGAGCAGCAGCGTGAGCACGCTCTTCGGACCGTCCTTGTCGCGCACGAGCAGCCCGTCGAGCAGCGTCCATTGGTGCGGCACCGCCGAGCTGCGGTCCACGCCGGGCTGCAGCCGGTCGGGGCGCACGGGCGAGAAGAGCACCACCTCGCGCATGTCGTAGCTCGGTGAGATGAGGTAGCAGCGGCCGTTCACGAGCAGCGCCAGGTAGCGGATGCCCACTGAGCGCTCGCACACAAAGTACGAGTGCTCGAGCAGCTGCGGCTCGTTGCCGCGCTGCAGCGCCGCGCCGACGTTCAGCGGCGCGCGGTCGAGCTCGTTCCAGCCCACGATCGCGTTCACCTGGCGCTGCAGCTGCTTCTTCGCGGTCACATGCACCGGCTGCCCGAGGTCCGCGGGGACGCCCGCGACCAGCGAGGGGCTGGAGGAAGCCGCAGCGGTCGGCGGTGGCGGTGGCGGCGCCGGCGCGGCCGTGACGCCAGCAGCAGCAGGCGCGGTCGACATCTTGAGTTTTGATTATGAGAGAAAAGTGTATAGTGATGAAAGTGAGGTACGAGCCCTTGATTATATCACTATCATGCTTCATTGAAGCTCACTCGGCAAGATGCGGCTCGCGTGGCGCCGGTGCTTCTCGAGCGTGCGCACTGTGCAGGCGTCGCCGTTCGCGCAGACGCACACGAGCGCGGCGGTGGTGAACTTGGGCATCGGTCAGCCGTCGCCGGCGCTGCTGCCGCTCGCGCTCTTCCAGCGGGCGGCGGCGCACGCGCTGCGCGACGCGCAGGATCCCGCGCTCTTCCAGTACGGCGCCGGCGCGGGCTTCGCGGGCTTCCGGCGGGACCTCGGCGCGTTTCTGTCGGGTGCGGCATATGCAAGAGCAAGCAAAGCCGATAGAGGAAGCGACTGACGGTACTTCTCCGCAGAGACCCAGCACATGCCCGTGGACGCCGACGCGCTGATGGTGACGGCGGGCAACTCGCAGGCGATCTCCCACACGGCGGCGCTGTTCTCGAGACGCAACAAGCGCGTGTTCGTGGAGGCGCCAACGTACTTTCTCGCGTTCGACCTCTTCCGGGAGCTCGGACTGGACGTGGCGGCGGTGCCGGTGGACGGGAACGGCCTGGATGTGCGTACTGTTGCTGTGGTGCGAGTATACATGCGAGCAACCGTATGTCCAGATACACTAACGGGTATGCCTGTCTCTGCCAAGGTGGACGCGCTGGAGAAGCGGCTCGCAGACGGCGACGTGCCGGCGTTCCTCTACACGATCCCGACCTTCCACAACCCGACAGGCACCGTGCTGCCTGCGGAGCGTCGGACGCGGCTGCTCGCGCTCGCCGAGACGTTCGCGTTCCGCATCATCTCGGACGAGCCGTACAACCTGCTGAGTCTCGACACTGCGCCGCACGCGCCGCTGGCATCGTACGACGCGTCCGGACTCGTCGTCTCGCTCGGGAGCTTCTCCAAGATCCTGGCTCCGGGTCTTCGACTCGGTGCGTTCCTCCGTCGTCCAGCAGCTCTTGAGCTCTGGCATCTCTTAACAAGTCCGCATATGATCGCCTCGTTGCGTTGTAGGCTGGGCGCAGAGCAGTCCAGACACGATCCGAGAGCTCGCGGCGTGTGGCGTGATCCGCAGCGGCGGCGGCCAGAACCCCGTCACCGCCGCGATCGTCCACAGTGGTGAGCGCATATGTGGTTGGCTCTCTCGGTGGCATGTATGACCACAGTACTGAACTCTGGGCGCCTTCGTACCTGCCTGCGTGCGCAGTGTTGCAGCTGGATCTGCTCAGGCCGCACATCGCGGAGCTCCGGCGGGTGTTTGCGTCCCGAAAAGCTGCGCTCTGCGCTGCGCTGCGCGAGTTCCTTCCCGGGTGTTCGTTCACTGAGCCGCAGGGTGGGTACTTCGTGTGGGTGCAGCTCCCTCGAGGCGTCCATGGCGAGCAGCTGCTGGCGGAGGCGACGGAGCGCCACGGCGTCGCGTTCACTCCTGGCTCGCGCTGCTTTCTCCACGGCTCAAGCTCGGTAAGCAACAGCAGCGAAGCGGACGCGGCGATAGCGCGCTCGATCCGCCTCTCTTTCGCGTTCTACGACGAGGACGAGATCCGCTTGGGCGTCCAGCGTCTCAGCCAAGCGCTGCGGTCGGTGTGCTGACGAGCGAAGAAAAACGAGTCTGCGGGGTTGTACTCTTAACGCTTGCTCTCTCTCTCTCTCTCTTCTCTCTCTCACACAGCTCGAGCTGGAGCCTGCTTAACGTCGCGCTGACTCACTTCTTGCCCTTCACAGGCTCGTCGACGACGCGGATGCGGTCCTCCGGGATGCTGAACATCTCGGCGAGTACGTCCACGAGCTCCGTGACGCAGTCGCCCTGCAGCTGGATCTGCTGCTTGCCGGCGTCGGTCTTGGAGAGCGACGAGCTGCACGCGAAGCGCTTGCCGAGGCTCTTGGTCGCGTCCTTGATGTCCACACCGTCAAAGTCCTCGAGGCCCGTGACGAACGTCAGGCGCTTGCGGCCCTTGCGCGAGCTCTTGGCGATCGTCACGACCGCGTTCGCCTTGCTCTTGAACTCCTCCTGCTTCTTCTTGCCCTTGCGCTTCACGGTCTTCTCCTTGCCCTCGGCCTTGAGCGAGATGCCCTCGACGCCCGCCGCGATCTGCCGCTCGGCCTCCAGGAAGTCCTCGATCGTGCGGTTGTACTTGCTCAGCCACAGCGAAGGGCAGTGTTCCGCGAGCCACGGCTTGCACTCGTTGAAGAGCGGACCGTACTCGCAGTACTCGGCCGGGAGCGTGTCCACGGGGCAGTATACGACGGTCTTATACTTGGGTGCGGTGCCGTCGTCGTCCTCCTCCTCGTCCTCCTCCTCAGCGTCGTCGTCGGCGTCGTCGGTCGTCTGGGGCGGCGCCTGCTGCTTCTCCTCTTCCTCGTCATCGTCGTCGTCGTCCTCCTCCTCGTCGTCATCGTCGTCGCCGCCGTCTTCGTCGTCCGAGTCGCCCGGCTCCGGACCGTACTTCTTCACGAGCGCGTCAAAGAGCTGCGCCTCCTTGCCCTTGTACTTGGCGAGCACCGTCGGCACGTCGCCCACCTTCTCCGGGTTGTACCGGCCGTAGAACGCCAGCAGCCGCTTGTGGTTGAAGTCCGTGACCACGCTCGACGTCTCCGGCGCCTTTTCCTCCGCCACCGCCGCTGCCTTCTTGCTTTTCTTGCTCTTCTTGCTGTTGCTGGCGCTGTTGCTGGAGCTGCTGGCAGGAGGGGCGCTCAGGTCCTCGTCGGCGCTCGGCTCCGGGCCGTACTTCTTCTCCAGCGCCGCGAAGAGCGTCGCCTCCTTGCCCTTGAAGCGCTCCAGCACGCCGTCCACCTCGTGCAGCTTCTCAGCGTTGTACTTGCGGTAGAAGCGCAGCACGCGCTCGCGGTGCGCCATGGTCGTCGTCGTTGGAAGCTCGTGCCTTGGGAATGACCACCACCGGGCGTAAAGTGCGGGGATTTGCTCGATCAAGTACGAATAGCGGCGCAAAGTGCGCTTTACGCTCGATAAAGTACGGTGTAGAAGCACTAAGTTCGCGTGGCCTCATTTCAAGCAAAGCAATGGTGGCGACCAAGCGTCACGACGGCCGCGCCGGCAACGAGCTCCGGCCGCTGGCGTCCGAACAGGGCGCGCTCTTCCGCGCGGACGGCTCGGCGCGCATGGCGCACGGCGGCAGTGCCGTGCTGGCGGCCGTGTACGGGCCGGGCCAGGCCAAGAGCCGGCGCAGCGAGCAGCCGGCGCGCGCCACTCTCGACGTGTGCTTCAAGCTCGAGAAGGGCGTGTTGAGTGCGTTGCCTTGCGTGTGTGTGAAGCATGCACATAGGAATAGGAAGGGGTTGAGAGCTGATGGCTTCTACGGCATGGCAGCGTCCAAGGAGAAGGAGTACGAGCAGGTGATCCGGCAGACGTTCGAACCCGTGGTCGTGACAGAGAACTTCCCGCGCGCCGTCATCAGCATCGTCGTGCAAGTGGTCGAAGACAACGGCTCAATATCCTCTCCCACGGAACCTCTCTGTCGATATGCGTATCTGCCTGTGGATGTGGATGTGTATGGCTGCGACCTCCTTAACTCCCGAGCACCTCTTGTCAGTCGCCATCAATGCCGTGAGCCTCGCGCTGCTGGACGCCGGCGTGCCCATGACGTCAGTCGTGACGTCCGCCACGTGCGGTCTGCTGCCGGACGGCACGCTCTTCCTCGACCCGTCCCAGGCAGAAGAGGAGGTGCGTCGCGGCAGCGAGCAACGGTTGGAGGAGTCCCCATAGCTAACGCTGTCGATGCTGCGCAGCTCTCGACGTCGCTCGTCACGACCGCCTGCTCCAGCACGAGCGACGGCGTGCTCACCTCGCTCACGAACGGTGCGTTGAGTGTCTGAGGGTTGTTCGAGTGCTGGGAGCTGACGCTGGTGCTGCTGCTGACGACGGCCAGGACTCTTGACGGAGGAGCAGTACTTTGCGTGCTCGGAAGCGTGTCGGCGGTGCGTGTGCATGCGTGCCATTGTGTACCTAGAGATCTCCTGTGCTGATAACCGCACTCTCTGCAGCGCCGCCGAGAGCGTCCACTCGTTCATCCGCATCGTGCAGCAAAACAAGTACCACGTGGACGCCGCATAGACACATAGACGCACGCGCTTGCACCACCGACAGGAGCTCCGGTCGCCTCCTTCTCCTAGCTCCAGCAGAATGGTAATGGCTACATGTTATATAATGCGAGGAGACACACACACACTCTCTCTCTCTCATGTCTGCCTGGGGCTGCTACGCACCAAGGTGCGTGTCTTCGCCATCGTCCGCGTCGTCGTCGTCGTCATCGTCGTCATAATCCGAGTCTGCCGAGCAGCACTTGGGGTCGAAGCCAGGATGCGGCGGCGGCGTGTACACCTGCCAGGAGCGCTCGAGGTCGGCGCCGCAGTCCGGATCCGAGCACGCGCAGCAGCCGTCAAGCGGGAAGTGCGCGACTGCGATTAGCACCGGTGGCTCCGGCTCGGCCTCGGCCTCGGCGTCCTCTTCACCGTCCGACACGAGCTGCGTCTCGTCCCCGAACACGTCGTGCAGACTCAGGTCGTCCGCAAAGTGTATCCGGGGCTTGCGGCGGTGGCGCTTCGGCGGCGACGACGACGCAGCCGCGCGCTCGGGCGACGGCGGCCGCCACGAGAGGAACGAGCCCACGTCCAGCGCGTCCATGCGCTCTTCGAGTGTCTCGGAGCACGCGAGCAGCTCGGCGACGTCCGCGGGGCTGCACTCGCGCGCCTTGCGCAGCTCGAGTGCCTCTTGCGAGCTCTGCTGCGTGCTGGCGGCGCTCTCGGTGTCCGTCGCGTCCGCAGCTGCTGTTGTTGCTCCTGTCGGAATGTTCTTGATTGTGACGGCGAAGCGGTCGTCCGCGAGCGACTGGAAGCCGCGGCGCCGCGCCGCCAGCGCGTCCAAGCTGCCGCTGCTACTGCTGCTCTTCGTGGGGCTGATGAGCGCGTTGACGCGGAAGCGCTTGAACGGCGTCGCCAGCGCCAGCTGCAGCGGCGCGTCCGCTGCCGCGGGCTGCGGCTCGCGCTCGCTGCCGCCGCGCTTGTTGGGCGAGCGGCTGGCAGCGCGCATGGCCGCCCGCTCCTCCGGGGAGAAGCGCTCCATTGCGATGTGTGACTGCGTTTGTATCGGCGAGCGGATGCTGCGCGCTGAACAGCAAGTTGCTTCTCCGGACACTCACTCTCGAAGAGCGTCCGTCGGTCTGGACGCTGACGACGCTGCTGCTACTGCTGGTGGGTCCACCACGTCCGGCGCCACGCACGCAGAGTGAGCGAGAGAGCGCACTGTCGCTTGGTCGCTTGGTCTCCCTTCTTGTCTCTTCTTTCTCGGTTGAACATCGCAATACAAACTTCAAGTCACTCGGATATCGCACTTAAACGAATATCGTACTTAGACAGAACTCCACCGAAACAGCTCTTCGACTCGACTGTTTCTATACAAACATCAAGTACACATTGCACATTGCATTCACTCCTCACTTGCACTGATCTTTTCCGCATACAAAAATCTCAGCATCAAAAATCAAAAAAGTGATGTGGTCATCGCCCGCGCCGCCGCCGCCGCCGCCGCCGCCGCCGTCCGCAGCGCCCGCCGTGTCGGCGAACAACGCGCTCTTCCTTATAGGTACACGCACTCGCTCGCTCTCTCCCTCGTTATCTTCACGCTCGAAAATGCGCGTTCTAACGCTCTCTCTCCCTATCTCTGCCAGCACTCGGCGCGTTCCTCACGGTCTCCGTGCTGCCGGCGCTGCTGGTGGCGCTCGTGAAGCTCGCACTGCTGGTGACGGCCGCGCTGCTGGTAGCGGCAGCCACGAATCCGTCGGACGCGTCGTTCGCCGAGTGGGTGAGCACTCAGGAGCAGCTGCGCTCCGCCGCGGAGCCGAGCGAGGCGACGCCCAAGAGCGTCGCGCGCTGGGTCTCCGCCGCCGTGCGCTCCGCGATCGCCATCGTGCGCAACGAGCCACTGGTGTGGCGCACGCACAGCGTCGTGGTCTTCTCGGTCGTGCACGTGCCAGCAGTGGAGCGCTATGCGTTTGGCTGCTTCGGCTCGTGGCACTGGGCGGACGCCGGTAGCGTGCTCGGCGACATCTGCCGCGCGCCGTGGGTCGCGCGCTTCTCGCGCGGCGGCGTCGACTCGGGACTCGAGCGGTACCAGAACGGAGCTACTAGAAGAAGCGGTGGGGACTTCTTTGAGAGTAGTGTAAGCAGTGGTAGTGGAGTGCGTCGGCGCCACCAGTCTGGAGCCATCCCAGCGTCCGTCCCGTCGGCGTTCGCCGAAGTGCTCGAGGCAGCGGGTTTAGGAAGCGTCGGCAGCAACGCGCAGCCGGCGACGAGCTCGGACCTGTCGGACCGCGAGCTGCGCACGCGCGCGATGCAGTTCAAGATCCGGAAGGAGTGGAAAGACGCCGCGCGGTACTTCCTTGAGGCGGCGAGCGCGGCCCTCTCGACGCTCGCGAGGACCAACTACCGCCTCGAAGCTGCGTGGTGCATACTCGAAGACAGCGACAAGTACCCGAACAAGAAGACGCAACTCATCAAGCTGGTGGAGGAAGTGTGCGAGGTACAGCATCCCTTGTGATGACTTGCGCCGCAAACGCCAGTGGTGCTGACGTATTCCTCCCGTTGCCCGCATGATCGACCGCGTAGGAGCTCTCGTCCGGCGGGTACTTCGACGAGGCGTCGCGAGCGTTTGCCGAGCTCGCGCTGCGACTCAAGCGCAAGTTCCCGCACGACCTGCACGACGAGGAGTTCGCGAAAGACATCGCGCTGCTGTTCGTGCAGGCGAAGAACATCGCTGAAGCCGGCGGGAGCTCGCGTGACGCAGTTGAGAACGCGCTGCGTGCTGCCGCGGTGTACGTCGAGGTCGGTCTGTGGGCTCTCGCTGAAGAGTGCTTCGAGAGCGCGGGCGAGATGCAGCTGCGCGACGGCAACTCGGCGCTGGCAGCTGAGGCGTTTGGTAACGCCGTGCTGTGTCGCATCGGACAGCTCGACATGGTCGGCGCTGAGGAGATGGCTGCGAAGCACGCGCGGCTGACGGACAACGGCTTCGCGCCGACCGATATGGACATGCTGCTGGCGAGCGTGCTGAAGGCGTACGGCAAGTGGTCGCTGCAGATCCTCGATACGGCATGCAAGCGGTACGACTCGACGCGGCGTCTCGCGCCGTGGCAGGTGCGTTCTCGTGTTTTCGTGTGGGTGGTCGTTTTGGTGGGTGGTAGTGTTAGCGTTGTCTGACGTGCCTGTGGTGGTGATGCCATGTCGGTCGGTAGTGGCAATGCCTCCAGAACCTGCACAACAAGATGACGAGCACCGACCTGCGGTGAGGAGACAGCCGACCTCGATGATCTCAGACAGCGACGACACCACGCCGAGCTTCTCTCTCTCTCGCTTTCTCTCTTTCTCCTTCGCACGTTGTAATGTACAGTTGCTAGATGAAGGACCTGCACTTCAACTTTGTTCCTCAGACTCAGAATCATGTAGCCTTTCGAGAATCAGACGATGCTTGTCAATAGAAGCTTCACAATGAGCTCATCTCATGCCATGATGCGCATCACCAGCTCACACGCGCTTCCTCCACCGCATACGCTCACACCTGGGCACCTCATGCTGCAGCAGCTGCTCCGCCGATCGTTACGCGCGCCGATCGCGGTCGCTCGCTGCCTCTCGACCGCCGCCGCGAGTCCGTTCCAGCGCCACGACTACGGACTCTTCATCAACGGCGAGCAGGTACCCTCGCGCTCGCCGGACTCGCGGCTGCAGGTGGAGAACCCGGCGACGACCGAGCCGCTCGCGTGGATCGCCGCTGCCACGCGCGAAGACGTGGACCGCGCGGTGGCGGGCGGACAAGCAGCGTTCGTCAGCGGTGCGTGGTCGCGCGCATCTACAACCGAGCGCGCGCGCGTACTACACGCGATCGCGGCGGCGCTGCGCGCGCGACTGCACGAGTTCGCGGAGAAGGAGAGTCTGCAGACCGGCCGCCCGATCCGCGAGATGCGCGCGCAGCTCACGCGTCTCCCGGGTGCGTTCATACGATGGAGGCGCAGATTGAGGGAGCTGGAGGACTTAAGATACAAGACTGACGGGTGGCTCTGCTGCAGAGTGGTTCGAGTACTTCGCAGCGCTGATCCGCACGGCGGAAGGAACGGTGCCGCCGTTCAGTGGCGCGTACGTGAACTACGTGCAGCGCGTGCCGCTGGGTGTCGTCGGCCAGGTGACGCTGCGTGCGCTTGACGAGCATCTCTGCGTGCTGCAGCTCATGCCCTTATGCCTCGCGCCAGATCACGCCATGGAACCACCCGCTGCTCATCGCTGTGAAGAAGATCGCGCCGGCGCTCGCTGCAGGCAACTCGGTGGTCGTGAAGCCGTCGGAGCTGGCGCCGATCACGGTCGTGGAGCTCGCCGAGCTCTGCTACTCGGCAGGATTGCCGGCCGGTGTGCTCAACTGCGTGCCCGGGCTCGGCGACGTCGCCGGCGCGGCGCTCATGGCCAACCCTGGGATCAAGAAGGCCGACTTCACGGGTGGCACCGCCACAGGGCGAGCTGTCGCGGCCGCAGCAGGACGCAACCTCGCGAGCGCGACCTTGGAGCTCGGTGGGAAGGCGCCACTCGTGATCTTCGACGACGTGGACGTCGACGAAGTCGTGAACGGCGCGGCGTTCGCGTGCTTCATCGCGAGCGGCCAGACGTGTGTGACCGGCGCGCGCCTGATCATCCACGAGGCGATCTTTGACGCGTTCGTCGACCGCCTCGTCGCCAAGGCGCGCGCCATCCGGCTCGGAGACCCGATGCACGACAGCACGCAGATGGGCGCCGTCATCTCCCAGCACCACCTCGAGCGCATCGGCGCCATGGTGAAGCGCGCGCAGCAGCACGGCGCGACTGTGCGCTGCGGCGGCAAGCGCGCTGCAGGACTAAAGGTAGAGTGGGCTCGAAGGCTTGGCTCGGCTTGTCTCTCACCCAATCTTCTTGCGGTCAGGGCTACTTCTACGAGCCGACGGTGCTCACGGACGTGACGCCCGACATGGAGATCGTGACGGAGGAGGTGTTCGGCCCCGTCGTCGCGGCGTACGCGTTCAAGAACGAGGAGGACGCCGTCGCGCTCGCGAACGACTCGCAGTATGGACTCGGCGCCGCGGTCTGGACCAGCAGTGTCAAGCGCGCGCACCGCGTGGCGCATCGCCTGGATGCCGGGCTCGTCTGGATCAACGACCACCACCGCAACGACCCCTCGAGCCCGTGGGGCGGCATGAAGAACAGCGGTGTCGGGTACGCGTTCAACGCGCGACTCTGCGGGGACCAAGAGTTCGTCTGACGCTGTGTCTCTCCGGTCGTGTCGCCAGGCGCGAGAACGGACTCGAGGCGCTGCGAGCGTACTCGCAGGCAAAGAGCGTCGTCGTCGGCTTCGGCGACGACAAGTTCGACTGGTTCGTCGACGAGAAGGTGCGCTACGGCTAGGCTCTCGCACCCCGAGAGAGTGAGAGAGAGAGAGAGTGTGTGTGTCGACGCCGGTTGTTCTGGTACAATGTATCGCCTGCCGGTGAGGTTGTCACGGTCGCTCTTGCTCGGCTCAGAGCTTCCCTTCGTAGCCCAGGAAGAGTGCGGTGGAGAAGTCGACCATCGCGTCCTGCAGGCGCTTCTGTTGCGCGATGAGCTTGCCGCGCGCCAGGTAGAATGCCTTCTGCGACGGGAGCTCTTCGATCGCGCGCTTGAAGTGGTGCTCAGCTCGCGCGACGTCTCCGAGCCGCGCGAGCGCCACCGCCTTATTCGCGTGCGCGTAGCTACATGACGGCTCGAGCGCGAGCGCCGCGTCAAAGTGCGCGAGCGCCGACTGGAGGTCGTTCAAGCACAGGCTCGTGACGCCTGCATTGATGTGCGCGATCGCCGAGCTGGGATCGACCGTGAGCGCGTCCGCGAAGCTCGTGCGCGCCTCCAGGTACCGCGCCTCGAGCAGGTTGAGCGTGCCCATGCAGATGTGCGCGTTGGCTGAGAGCGCGTCGAAGTGAAGCGCGTCACGGAAGTCCTGGCGCGCGAGCTCAAAGTTGTGCATCCGCTCGTACAGGACGCCGCGGTTGAGTAGGTAGAGCGCCAGGAGCTGCTTGGCTGAGCCGGTGACGACGATCTCGGACGCAGCGTTGGACTCGCGCACGTCGAGGACCTCCGTCGTCCAAGTCGGCGAGGTCGCTGCTGCTGACGGTGGTGATGGCAAGCGACCTCTGCTGCCACCGTCCCGACTCACGACGCTCGTGCGTTCGAGCGCGTTGCGGCGCAGCGTGTCGCTCGTGAACGCGAAGAAGATGTTCCCGAGGCTCGAGGACGCCGCGACGCAGGCTCGGATCGCGGCGCTCATGCATGCAACCGCGTCCGTGAGCCGCTGCATCTGGTAGAGTGCGAGCGCCTTGCTCTCGAGCGCAGCGTGGTGCAGCGGCTCGACCGCCGTGATCGCGTCGCACTGCGTGACGGCTCGCGCGAGCTCGCCCTGCTTGCGCAGGCAGTTGGCGAGGTTGAGCCAGACGTCGTGGCTCGACGGGTGGATGCGAGCCGCGCGGACGTAGAACCGCAGCGCGGTCTTGAGGTGCGCGTGGTGCGTCGCGTGGCTCACGGGCTCGGCGCTCCGTGTCGCGAGGTTGAAGTGCGCGTTGCCGCTGTCCGCGAACGTGTCGCGGCTCAGGCGGCCGTATGTCGCGAATGCCTTGGCGGCGTCCTCGTATCGTCCGAGCTGAAGCAGCACGTAGCCGAGCCCGCCGTGGAGCTGGTCATCGTCCGGTGCGCTCTGGCGCACCTCCTCCAGGTCGTCGAGCGCGCCGGCGAACGCGCCCAGCTGGCAGCGCGCGATCGCCCGGTTTCGGTGCGCGTCGACGTGACGGCCGCGCCCGCTCAGCGCGATGCACGAGCTAAACGACTTGTCGGCTTGCGCCCAGAGCGACAGCTTGTGGTACGCGACGCCGCGGTTGAAGAACGCGAGCGCGAGCTTCGCGTCGTGCTTGATCGCCTGCAAGAAGAGCAGAGTGATGAGCTCAGAAGAGCACACAAACAACACGAACCCGCGAGCTAGCAACACGCACCTTGTCGAAGTCACCGATCGCGGCCGCGAACGCCGAGAACTGGCACTTGAGCACGCCGAGGTTCACGTGCGCGCGCACGCACTTGGGGTTGCGCTCGAGTGCGGCCTCCAAGTCGCGGAACGCCTTCTCGTAGTCCTCGTTGAGCGCGTGCAGCTCGGCTCGGTCGACGTACGGGTCTGCCAGGAGCGGCTCGAGCCGGATGCATTTACTGAAGTCCGAGACGCTCCCGGCGAAGCACGCCTGCATCATCTTGCGCACCGTGGGCTCGTCTTTCACGGCGTTGGCGCCGAGCGCCATCTCGACGTCGATCGCTGTGAGAGGCGGCTCAAACGGAGACCTCTTCGTGTGACTCGGGCTCGAGCCGAAGGGGAGGAGCTCGGACGCCACGCGCCAGCGCAGGTAGAGCTGCATCTGCGCGATGCCGCGCTCGTAGTACACGCGGCCCTCCTTAGGCGCGAGGAAGAGCGCCTTGTCGTACTCGCTCGTGGCGCGCGCGAACTGGCCGACCGACGCGAGCAGCTGCGCGCGCCGCACGTAGCCCTTGAAGCTGCCCGGGTCGGCGCTGATCACCTTGTCGCTCACGCGCAGCGAGTTCTCCGTGTCGCCCATCGAGTGGAGCGACTCGGAGAGCAGCACGAGGTTCGCGGGCGTCGGGTTCAGGCGCACGGCGCGCTGGAACATGTCCACGGCCTTCTGGAAGCGCGATAGGATCTGGAACGCCACGCCGCAGAGCACGTGCGCGCGCTTGTCGCCGCCCGCCGCGCCCTGCTCCATGAACAGGATGAAGCTGTAGAGCGCCGGGCGCGCAAGCCGGAGCTGGAGCAGCAGGCGGCCGCGCAGAAGCTTGGCCCAGCGGTCGTCCGGCTCGGCGATTGTGAGCCGCCCGTAGTCCTTGAGCGCCGCGGCGAGGTTCCCCTGCCGCGTGTACGCCTCGCCGCGCAGGTAGAGCGCGCGCGCGAGGCACGAGTCGTTCGTGAGCGCGCTGGAGCACGCCTGGACGCACGCGTCGCAGTCGTGGTAGTGGTTGAGGTAGATGAGCGCGATCTGGAGCCAGACCTCGTAGAGCGTCGGGTCCGTGGCCACGGCGGCCTTGAAGTCCTGCAGCGCGCTGTTGAACTCGAGCGCGCGCAAGTGCAGCGCGCCGCGCACCGTGTAGGCGCCGGCGATTGTCGGGTCGAGCGCGATCGAGCGCGAGAGGTGCGCGACGTTGGACTTGTAGGCGTCGTCCGTGGCGTTCGTCACTGTCGCGAGCGCGCCGCGGTAGAAGTGCGCGACCGGGTAATGGTACTCGCTCACGACGGCGGCGTCAAACTCGGCGATCGCACTCGCGCGGTCGCCGACGAGCACGAAGAGTCGGCCGCGCTGCGCGTGGATCGCCGCCGCGAGCAACTCGCGCTCCAGGGTCGTGAGCGGCGTGTCTCCGCCGAGCGGCTCGAGCCGGCTCGTGTGTGGGTAGAACGAGCCGCCGGAGGCGAGTGAGAGCGCTTGGAGGAGCTGCGCGAGGCTCTGCACGACCTGCCGCAGCGCGCCGGTCTCGCCCGTGAACTCCAGGAGGCGCACGGCGAGGTCGCCGACGGTCTCGACGATCTCGACCATCTTGCAGCCCTTGCGCAGCGCGCTGACGTAGTCCTCAATGATGCTCCGCAGCAGCGCGTCGTACGTCATGTGCTCCCAGTGGTAGCTCAGGCTCGGCTCGTCGCCCTCGACGGCGCGGAGGCGGAGCGTCGCGCGGTCGTAGTACGCGCGCCAGCAGCCCGGGTCAAGCCCCAGCGCGGCCGTGAGGTCCTGCAGCGCCGCGCCCGTGTTGCGCTGCCGGTGGAAGATGTCGGCGCGCAGCAGCAGCGCATCCGTGGATCTGGGTTGCAGCAGCAGCGCGCGGTTTACGTCCGCGAGCGCGCTGTCGAGCTCGCCCGTCTTCACGAACAGGAACGCGCGCAGCAGCACGAGCCGCGGCTCCTCCGGCCGCAGCAACAGCGCGTGGCTAAGGTCCTTCACCGCCTGCGTCCAAAGCCCGAGCCGGCGGCAGCAGCGCGCGCGCAACAGCACGGCCTGGACGAGCTCGCGGTCAACCACGACGCACGCCGACGCGAGCAGGATCGCGCGCTTCCAGAGCCTGCGCGTCTCGGCGTCGAGCGCCACGGCGAGCAGCTCACCGACCGTCAGGAGCTGGTCGCCCTCCTCGAGGTACCCGGCGACCGCCTCTACGACGTCTGCGCTCATAGACCTGACAGGCTGGCGGCCGTCGCCGGTCGCGCTGCTGCCGCCGTCGCTCGTGAACTGGTTGCTCATGCTGCCTCCTCCTCCGCGCGAGCCCGGCTCGGCAGCGGGTGTCGTTATGCGGTGGGGCTGCATCGCGTCGTCGTCACGCAGCGCAGCCTCGAGCCGGTGGATCACCGACAGCTCCGGGCGCAGGAACGCCTGGACCGCGCGCTTGGCCATCACGTGTTGGCAGACGCGCAGCATGTGCGCCGACGACGGGTCCATCTTCGCGCCGAGGTAGCTGCTGCTCGGGTCGTCGTCGTCGTCGTCGAGCGCACTGGTCACCTCGCGCGCCGCGTCCAGCTGGCTTGACTGGGTCTCGGTGATCGCGCGCAGCGACGAGCGCTTGGCGAACGAGACCTGGGCTGGAGCCGGCTGCTGCTGCTGCTGCTGCTGCTCGACCGAGCTCTCCATGTCAGAGAGACGGCGGATGCGTTTGACGGTCCTGTTGATCGCCATGTCGATCGACGAGACCCGTCGCAGGACGAGGGCGGGCTTGTCGTTCGGTGCGGACGCGTCCAGATCCTCCATGTCGCTGGCGGCGCGCGAGGGCGCTGCACCAGCTTGGAGAATCTGCTCGGTCTCCCTCAGCTTGCGCGAGATGCTGTTCACATGCAGGTACTTGCGCAGGAACGCGCCGCGGAGCAGGTGCTGTGCGATGACCTTCTCTTGCGGCAACTGGCTTGACGTCATCTTGAGTGCGAGAGCAGGCTCGAGCTCGTCAATTGCGCTCTCCGTCCCATCGAGCTCCAGCGTCGAGCTTTGGGCTTGCGAGTCATAGAAAGAGCTGCTCTGGACGTCGGGTGGTACACTTGCAGAGCTAGCGAGTGACGCACCGGAAGGTGGTGATGACGCGCACGCAACTTGCTGCTGCTTGTGCTGTTCAAGCAGACTCGATGGCTGCGCGTCACGCGTCATCCCGATGCTCACAGGACCCGACAGCGCGACGACAGGCGGAGAGAGCGCGTCGAGTCTCGTCGCAGGAGAGGAAGGCGGCGTGTTCGGGAGCAAGCTGCTGCCCTGGCTCGCTGCACTCCTGGGCGGAGTCTGAGGAGCTACGAGAGACTCCGCGAACAGCGCGCTGCTGGGCAGAGTCTTTGGCGTCGAAGGGGGAGCAGTGAGCGGGCCGCGGTAGTCGAACAGACTCGGTTGGTGCCACGGCGACAGCTCCTGTGGCTCTTGCTGGTTCACCTCGTCGAGCCGGCTCGTTGCTAGGTCGACGGACTGGTCGGGCTCGTGCAGCTTGAGACTGTGAGACGAGCGCATCGCTGCGAGAGCGAGCGGGCGAGAGCCATCGTTGCCGCCGCTGTCGCGTCTCAAGCTCGAGGAGCGCGGAGACGGCGCGGCGGGTCCGCTCTTCGGCTTGCTCGGTGTCCTGTGTCCTGGCGGTGGCGGCGGCCGCTTCCATCGGAAGTATTGCGGGGTTCTGGACGGCGACGAGACGTACGACGGCTTCTCCGGCCGCGGACTGCGCACGAGCGGCAGCGCGACGGACGGCGGCGCAGAGGCGAGCGGACTGCGCTCCTCGTCGAGCCACCCGGCGCTCTCTCTGCCTGGTCCGTCGCCGGCGTTGACGTGGAGCTTGCGGTCGAGCTTCGCCAGCTCGGGCTGGCTCACGATCCCGATCGCGGGCCGCTTGCTCTGCTGCACGTTGAAGAACAGCGGCCGCTTGAGCTCGTGCGTCATGCGGGCGGAGCGCCTGGCGCTTGGGAGCTGCTCATGTTGCTCGAACCGCTTCTAGTCAAATGTCGAGGCGAGATTTCAGGTCCCTGCTTCTATCTGCTAAACAGGTTTATGCAATAATAAAAGGAACTCGAGAGGGGGGAGGGGGACCTTGAACCCTGGGGGTGGAGGCCTCTGAAGTAGAACGAATTCCAACCAGCCAATTCGCTGTGGCCATCGTGAAGTAGCGCGAAAGTGCCCGCCGCCAGCACGAGCCGCTCAATTGGCATAAATTCTCCAAAGAAGACCCAAGCAAAATGGTGATCAAGTACGTGCGCTGAGTGTGTGTGTACTTCAGGAAGGGGGGGAGGGCGAGGTGACGCAGGCGGGTGGACCTGCGGCTGTGGGTGTCGCGGGCGAAATCGCGAGCACCGTAGCGTCACGCGAGTGCCAGGGAGGCTGCCGGAAGAGGAGGAGGACGAGGATGACGAGCGATGGTCGACGCCTGCCGGCACCTGCACGACAGCGGAGACAGCGAAGACGACGATTGCAGCAGACAGGGAAACAGACAGCGTCTGGGTGCACGAACTGACCAGAAGAGTGCGAATCGATGCATCAGCAGCAGATGCAGCGGCGGACACCCGCGCGAGCGCCAGCCTCCTCCTCCTCTTCCTGATCAGCAGCCCCGCACGCACGCGCGCTCACGTAGCCGCCGACCTGAGCCACGTATGTGAAGAGTGCGTCTGAGAGGAGACTGAGAGTGTGTTTGTGTAATCGTGTGGTGCAGGACCGAAACCTGCTCGTTCTCGGAGGGCCGCATCTACCCGGGCCACGGCTCGCGCTACATCCGTCGTGATGGCACGTCGTACGTGTTCATCAACGCGAAGAGCAAGTCGCTCTTCCTGCAGCGCAAGAAGCCGACCAAGATCGTGTGGACGCTCGGCTGGCGCCGCATGAACAAGAAGCTCAAGGTCGAGGAGATCTCGCGCCGCCGCGCGCGCAAGACCACCAAGATCCAGCGCGCCATCGTTGGTGTCACGGTTGACGACGTACGTGCTCTGCCGCGTCTCTTGAGCAGTTGGCTGGACGAGTGCATTCGCAGTCATCCACCTTGATGCTGAGCTGCTTGCTGCGTGCTGGTGACACTGGCGGCTGACGCTTGTGTGTCGTTGTCGTCTCGGCGAACAGATCCGCAAGAAGCGCAACCAGAAGCCGGAGGTGCGTGCGGCTGCCCGTGCGGCGCTCCAGGAGGCGAAGGACCGCAGCAAGGCCAAGAAGGCCGTCACCAAGGCCGAGGTCGCCAAGAAGGGCCCCAAGGGCGGCGCGGCGCCGCGCGCCCAGAAGAAGACGGGCAACCGCGGTGCTCTGTAAATCGCTCGGCTGACGCCGTCCGGTTCGCGTGGAGCGTCTTGACGCTTGACGTACCATCACCACCCCGTTCTCCTCCAGCCGGCAGCCGAAGCTAGCGGGTCGTACGCTGCCGGAGCCTCGCTCGACGAGCGAGGATTAGTGGGAAGGAGGCGTTGTCTTTCCTGTGTAAACTGCGGTCGATGATCAATCCAACTGCTCGGGGGGAGAAGGGAAGAGCTTCTTTGCCAATGAACTCGCGCGCGTGGCGTTCGTTCGGTCTGCTTGTCGACTCTGGTTGTATGTTGAGTCACAGACACAGGTGGACGCACCACCATGAGCAAGAGACAAAGAGGACGACGAGGACGACGGGCCGTCATCTCGCTCTCGTTCTTGGCCGGCATCCTATTCACCCTCCCTATCTACAATACCCGTTAACAATTTGGAAGAGGTTTTCCCGCGAGCCAATCAAATCTGGTGGCCATCTGAAAAACCTGCGACGTGTGAGCAGAGACCTTCCTCGAGCAGCAGCGCCTTCCTTCCTTCCTTCCCACTCGCCATCGCGCGCTCCAAGCTTCACAGCGCCGCTTCTCGCTCTCCTCGCACACACACGCACACACACACAATGAGCTCCTCGGACGCCAGCAGCACCGCGCCGCCGCCGCCGCCGATGCCAGCGAAGGAAATGACGAGCAAAGACTACTACTTCGACTCGTACTCGCACTTCGGCATCCACGAGGAGATGCTCAAGGACACGGTGCGCACCAACACGTACAAGAACGCCATCCTGCAGAGCAAGCACCTCTTCAAGGGCAAGGTTGTGCTCGACGTTGGCTGCGGCACGGGCATCCTCTCGATGTTCGCCGCCAAGGCCGGCGCCAAGCACGTCTACGGCGTCGACTGCTCGAGCATGATCACGAACGCGCGCGAGATCGTGCGCGCGAACGGCTTGGCGGACCGGATCACGCTGCTGCAGGGCAAGATGGAGGAGCTCGAGCTGCCCGTGGACAAGGTCGACATTATCATCTCCGAGTGGATGGGCTACTTTCTGCTCTACGAGTCGATGCTCGACACGGTGCTCTACGCGCGCGACAAGTACCTCGTCGAGGGCGGCGCCATGTTCCCGGACCGCGCGGTGCTCTACGTGGGCGCGATCGAGGACGGCGAGTACAAGGCCGAGAAGCTCGACTTCTGGGACAACGTGTACGGCTTCGACATGAGCTGCATCAAGGAGATCGCCAAGGTCGAGCCGCTCGTGGACACGGTGAACGCCGAAGCGCTGCTCACGGACGTGTGCCCGGTGCTCGACATCGACCTCACGACCGTGACGAAGGACGAGCTGAGCTTCTCGTCGCCGTTCACGCTCACGGTGTTCCGGCAGGACCTGTGCCACGCGCTCGTGGCGTACTTCGACTGCACGTTTTCGCGCTCGCACAAGCAGACCGCGTTCTCGACTGGTCCGCGCGCCAAGTACACGCACTGGAAGCAGACGATCTTCTATCTCGAGGAGGAGCTCGCGTGCGCGCCAGGCGAGGTCATCGAGGGCCAGATCTCGTGCAAGCCGAACGCGTCCAACCCGCGCGACCTCGACATCGACATCTCCGTGCGCTTCGACGGCGCGAGCGGCTCGGTCGAGCAGTCCCAGGGCTTCAAGCTGCGCTAGGTAGGCAACCGTACCCTCCGTGTATGTGTGGGCGTATCTCACCTTGCATCCCTCCTCCTTTCATCCTATACAACTACTATCACTCTTCTCTCACGACCTCCATCCCACCCACACATCCACACATGCACGAACTCACTCGAGCAGAGGTCGACACGTGGCGGCGGCCGGCTGCGCGCCTCTATAAAATAATGCTGTCCCTCTCATGTGTGGCACTGGGCGCGTGGCCGCCTACAAGTCGTCGTCCAGGTCGATGTCTTCGTCGAGGTCCATCTCCTGGTCGTTCTCGGCGTCCTCGGCCGACTCGTCGTCGTCGTCGTCGTCCTCCAGGTCGACGTCTTCGTCCTCCGCGGGCGCGCGCGCGCCGTCGCCGATCACAATGTCCGTGTAGTTGTGGTCGAGGCGCGCGGCCGCCTTCACGAGCTCCTCGTCGTCCACAAAGTCCATCGCGAGGTCCACGCCGCCGTTGGCGGTGGCGGTCGCCGCGTCGCCCATGGCGGCGTCCGGGTCGCGCGCGCCCGCGGGCGTCCAGTCGATCGGGAAGCGCGTCACGCGGGGCTTGTCCGCGAGGATGTTGCGCTGCAGCTTGGTGATGTCGACGCGGCTCGGCGGGTTCTCGAGCAGGAACGGGTCCGCGTAGTCGTTGTTGACGTAGTAGCCCACGCGCACGAACTCGCGACCGCGGTACGAGCACGTCACGAGCACGACCGTGACGCCGACCTTGTCCTCGTCCGGGATGAGCTCCGGGTTGGGCGCGTCCGACTGGAACACGAACTTGTTCGTGCCCACGGGTACGGGGCCGACCAGCACCTCCTCGAGGATCTGGTCGCGCGACTCGTCCTCGGCGCTCCCAACGTACGTGATCTTCCACTCCAGGTCTGCTTTGAGCGCGGCGCCGCCGCCGCACGCCCGTCAGTCACTATCCGCCCACCCATGGTAGGAGCTCAACTAATATGATCGGACGTACCATCTTCCAGCGCGTGCGCGCACTCGAACGTGACTTCGAACTGGAACGGGTTCGTGAACGCCGTGGGGTTGTCGAGCACCGTGATGTTGGTGAGCGTGACGTACGCCATCGTGCAAGAGGAGAGCGAGAGGTGGTGCTGCTGCTGCTGCTGCGTGTGCGCCGACGCTCGTTGGGTTATGAAATGAACTCGCGAGGACACGGAGTCTCTCTTGGAGTTTGTATGCCTCGGACTAGGTGCGAAAGTTTTCCCACCATTTTGTAGCTTTTCGCGCGCTTTTTCAAGGACGCGAAGGCCATGAGCTTCTCCTCCTCCTCCTTGCATGGCTCGCTTGCTTGCACGAACTAGCACGGCGTGTTCGGACACTCATTAAACGGATTGAGACTCGCCGACCTTGGATCATACACTTCTACGCCGAGGAGCCTTCCCAACAAGAACACCAACGACCACCTTCACATACACGGGCGCGACCGGAAGAACGGGTCCAGCCCCAGCTGCCGCGCTTTCTGGCGCTTCTTGAGCAGCCGCGGCTGGAACACACTGCTCCGAGTCGTCCGGTCGCTGCCGTCGTCCGCCTTTGTCGGCGGGTCACAGCCGTCGCTCGAGTCGATGCACTCGACCTCCAGCTCCTCTATCCGCGACACGGCCCGCGCGCGGTGGATCTTGTCGGACGCGGTCGCCAGCACGCCGTCGTCGCACACGGGGGACGCGCACTGGGTCTCGATGAACGAGCAGTCGCGCTTCACGGACCGCCGCTCGCACCACTCCATCTGCTGCATCTGCTGCTGCTGCTTGCGGAACGGAGGCATCCTGGCGCGGTGCTTGCGCTGGAGCTTCGCTGCTGCCTTCGCGTCGCCCGCGCTTCCGATCGCTCGCAAGATGTCGAAGCCGTCTGGCGGGCAAAGAACACACGCGTTAGCACAAGCAGCAGCCATCCTCCTGCTGCAAGAAAGTCGCACGCACCACTCAGCGACGCCTCGCTGTCGCTCTCGTTTTCGTCGCGCACCGCATCGTGTACCTTGCTACCACCGGCGCTTCCCTGCTGCAACACCGTCAGCAAGGGAGACACACGCCGGCACATACGCACACAAGCTGACCGCACCTTCTTGATGCTTGGTGGTGGCGACGATGAAAGGTCCGGAGAGCGTGCTTCTCGTGGCGACGCCTCCACCTGTTCGCGAGGGCGATCGAGCGCCACACGTCAGACTCCAGCGAGTTCTGCTGTCTCGATGCTCCAGCTACTGTACCTGTTCTTGTATCGGCGGCAGCAGCTGAGTTCCAGGCGGCGGCGGCGCGCAGATCACGTCTGCGACCATCACACAAGACCAGCGTCGATGAGCTTCTCTGCCTCCTCCTCACCGTCGATCTTCCACCCACCACTCGCACCGTCGAACACTTCGGAGCTCTCGTCGTTCCATTGAGACACTGACACACGACTGGACCATCAGAACTCCAGCGAGCGACCACTCAAGAAGTCCCACAGTGCGCACGTACGATCCCGAAAGTCCACAAAGCCGCACGGCGTCTGCTGCGGCGCGTCGGCCTCGTCCCCATCGAAGTAGTCCTGACTCGGCGCGATGACCAGGTGATCCAGCTCCGCCGCGTCCTGCGCATACAGAGACGCCAGCTTCGTCAGCTCCGCTGCTTCGCACACACACTACCGCACGCCGTAACGCAAGAGCGCAAGCAGCAGCCACGTACGTATTCGACGAACGACATGACGCGCGGCGAATGCTCCTCGTCGTCGCCGTCGTAGTCGAGCGCCGTCGCCACCACTTCCTCCTTCTCCTCGTTCGCGTCAGTCCGCGCGTGCCAGACGCTTTCCTTCAGCGCACGCTTCCGCGCGAGCGCGACCGCCGACGCGCACGCAGAGCCGGCGGAGCCCACGGAGCTTGCGGGGGACGCGGACCGCTGCCGCTTGCCGGAGCGCGGCTCGCACTCGCGCTTGGCCGCGGTGGCTGGCGTCTCGCTCACAAAATCGCCGTCCTCGTCGTCCTCGTTACTGTCCGCCAGCGTCCAGCAGCGCGTGGGGGTCACAGCGGCGTCGTCGCGCGGGCGCGGCGTCTGCAGGCGCAGGCGCTGCATGGCGCTGGCGTCCGCCGCCTCGGCGTCGGCCGTCGGCACGACTAGCGAGAGCGCGGGCAGCGCCCCCGGTCGCACGAGCGCCGCGGTCGTGGGGCTGTCGGCGGGTGGCGAGCGCGGCCGCCGCCGTCTGCGCCATGCTGAGGACGACGACGACGACGACGCGGCTGCTGCTGCTGCTTCTGAGGACAGCGCGAAGGCGTCAGCTGCCAGCATGTCGGAGTCGTTCTGCGTCTCGGCCACGACGTCGTCGCGCGCGCCGAAGAACATGGCGGCGCCCTCAAGTATGCGGGACGCGCACGCACACAGACGCACAGACACACAGCACCGAGTGCAGCGATGAGTGAGCGAGGGATTAGTAGACCGCGTTTTGCAATGGAAAAAAGAAGAGCCGGTCTCAGACGCTTCGACTCGGAAATTCTGAAGATATCTGAGAAAAAGCTTTGGATTCTCAGAAACCGAGCTGATTTATACCTGAGAAATGGTCTGAGAAGTGCTGTGATGGCTTGACATGTTGCTTGATAGGAAGACAAAATGGTCGGGATGCGCAACCACCAGCATGCAGTACTTGCTTGCTGCTTGCTGCTCGATGCTGTTGATACTGGTGATGCTGGTGCTATCTTCCGACTGCTGCTTCTTCGCCAACGCGCGAGCCGTTCGTGCGTGCATGCTGCTGCTGCTGCTGCTGCCGAGACGCCTCGGACCAACCAACCACCTTGTGTATCACTGCTTGTATCACACCAGCAACAGCAGCAGCCATCATCATCGTCGTCGTCATCCCCATCGCTCTTTCGTCCCATGGTGCGGATTGGACGCGCGGACGTTTGTAATAGCATAGAAGTACTAGCATCACCTCGACCTGGCGGGCGCCTACCTAGTACATCTTCTCGTCGCTCGGGTCGAAGCCGCTGTTGAGCACTGCGCGCAGCTCGTCGTTCGCGCGCAGCAGCTCCGCTATGCGCTCGTAGCGCTCCGGGTCCTTGCGGATGAGGAAGATGAAGCACTCGGTGTCCAGCTTGCCCTTGATCTGCGCCAGGTCCATCGCTCTCTTCGTCTGAATGTGGCATCACCGCCAGTGCCCTTAGCATCTCCTCTCCATACACTACCCACGAGTCACACACACAGGTCCAGCACGCACCATCGAGTGCACGTACTCGACCACCATGTCCTCCATGAGCGCCGCGGTCTCGTCGAGCGGCTCCGCCTCGTCGCCGAAGCCGAACATCATGTGCTTGACTGAGCACGCATACAACCCCTCCGTCACTCTCTCTCTCTCTCTCTCTCTCTCCTAATCCAACAGCCCATCGAGCCGCCACCTACGACCTACTGCTCTCGGAGAGTTCGCCACGCACGAACGGCTTCATGAGCGCGTCGGTCGCGCCGCCGCCGCCGTGGGAACCGCCCAGCGTGCCGCTCGTCCCGTGCGCACCGCCGTCGCTCTTCGCGGCGCTCGCGTCGCCTGCGCCGCCGCTGGTGCTCTTCTTCGCGGGCGACGCGCCGGTCTTGGTAGTCGCGCCGCCGGCGTCGCTCGCCTTGCGCTTGCGCGCCTTGGGCGTGGTCTTCTTCTTCGCGCCGGCGGCTAGCTCCTGCGTCTCTGCCTTGCTCATACTGTCTCGGCAAGTGAGGGCAAGAAGCAATTGTCTAGTTAAATTTCAGTTTTGCCGAGTTTTCTCCAAATTTTTGCTTTGAAGTGTAGCCATTTCAGCGGGAGGGCTGTGGAGGTCTCCGCCTCCTCGCTGCTGGTGGTGGCGCGAACCTGCATGAAGTTCTAGTCGACACCACGCGGACTCGAGAATCCAGTTCGAGCGCCTGGCACCACCGACGACTTCGCGCTCACGCTCGTCCCGACAGCGATGATCTCCTTCAGCCGCTTGCGCATCTCAGTCGCATTCGGCCGTCTCGCTGGGTCTTGGTGCCATCCGTCTTGGACGAGCGAGCGGAGCTCCGCAGTGCCAGCCTTCCCGCCGAACACCTCAAGGTCCTCGACTTCGAACGGCCGCCGCTGGAGCTTGCTGACCGAGTTCATGATGAAATGTGGCGTCTCGAACTCCCACGGCTACTCCTCTGTCAGCAACTCCGTCAGCAGCACTGTAAGCGAGAACACGTCGCTCTTCTCCCACGCCTGACTGTCGCGGTTTGAGAGCGTGCCGTCGAACACCTCCGGCGCTGCATACCCCGGCGTGAGTCCGATGGGGCAGTTCTTCGGCGCGTTACTCTTCATCGTCGTCGTCGTGTGCGACTGCTGTGTCGAGAGCGTTGAGTTCTTGAACCCCGCGAGCCCAAAGTCCGCGAGCTTGGCTATCTAGCGGTCGATGGACAGCAGCACGTTATGTGGTTTGATGTCGCGGTACGTGATGCCCTGCGAGTGGATGCACTCGATTGCCTTGATCACCTGCAGCAGCACTCGCAAGCGCGCTTCCTCGCTCAGGCTGACGCTCTCGTCACAGTGGAGCGCGAATGCCAAGTCGCCGCCGCCCATGAGCTCCATGATGACGCCGTACGACTTGTGGCCGCTCTCACTGGACAGCTCCGTGTACCCGAGCACGCGCAGCACGTTTTCGTGGGTCGAAGCCTTCATCATCGCCAGCATCTCCTTCTCAAAGAGCTTCTTGCGCTTCGTGTTGACGCAATCGATCACCTTGACCGCCACGGGGATCGTCTTGTCCACCATGGCAGCGTACACCGCGCTGGAGCCGCCGCTGCCGATGCGCTTGTCGTCCTCCAGCGCGAGCTCCAGTCGGTCCGACGCGATGAATTCACATTCTTGCAGCGCGCCGACGTCGCGAGCTGCCCATTCGGGCATCGCCTGACCGTGACCATCGACGAACAACTGGCGGTTGTAGTTGCCTTCGTCTCTCTCGAGCTGGCGCGCTACGTGTCCCCATTCGTCACGCTCGTCGGACGGCATGTCCGGCAATCCTTGCATCATCGCCAGGTTCCATAGCATCTCCTCCACTTGGCGTCGGAGCCGCTCCGCGAGAGGGGCGATCGGTACCTTCGATTCGAGCTCCGACCGCATCTGCAGCTTATGCTGCTGCTTGCGGTAGAGCTGCGCGAGCTGCTTCGCGCTGAGCTATTCGGCGGGGTGACCGCGCTTGCACTGCTTCTGGAACTCGTTGAAAGCGTTCGCGCGGCGTTCGGGTTTGACAGAAGCGTCAGAGGTGTGCTTCTGGACTGACGGGGTGGCTGTGGTCGACGCCGACGCCGCTGGTTCGGACTGGTACTTGTAGAGCAGCGACATCTGCCGCTTCGAGAGGCTCTGGCCAGCGAGCTGGCGCTGGAAGTCGTTCCCGGACAGCAACGAAGAGCTGGGGGTCGCCACAGTCGTCGTGTTTGCCGTGGCTTTGGCCTTCGTGGCTTGGTAGCCGGCAGACATCTCCGACTTGGAGAGCCCCATGCCAGCGTGAGCGCGTTGGTATTCGTTCCACGGGGACGCGAAGCCGAAGCTGAACTCGAAACCGAGGGCTGGCTGCTGCTGCTCTTCGATGCTTGGTAGTCCGCTGACATCTCCGCGCGACTCAGTCCTTATCCGGCGTGAGCTTGCTGGTATGCGTTCCAGGCTGACTGAGTTGGAGCAGGGGCAGTCCGAGCTAGCGTCGAGTAGGACGACGACGAGCCGCTGCTGTACGAGCTGCCACTGCTGCACGGGCTGTCGCCGCTACTGCTGGAACTGGAGCTGTTGGACGCACGGTACATAGCCGACATCTGCGATGACGAGTACCCTTGGCCGGCGTGAGCCGACTGGAAGGCGTTCCATTTGCTCATTTCGAGGTACTGAGTGAGGTCAAAGACCGCGGAAGGCTGCTTGGGTTGTCCGGGCGTTGCTTGGTTGTTGTTCACGAGGATGCTTGTTTCGAAGTGATCTCGGTAGAGCACGGCACCGAGCCTTGGCAACGAGCTCAACGTCTTCCAAGGCGGCATTGTGGGACGACCGCTCTCCGAGGAGGTGTCATCTAGCTCGTCCTCACAGACCCCAGATTTCGCGAAACAACGTGGCGGTGACGCTCATGCAAGGACAGAGCAGGTTAGACCGCTGGGTGGACCGATCTCAAGCCTCGGCTCCTGCTTGTCGGATGAAACACGTGTCCACAGCATCGGATCCACCGCGCAACAAGTTCGCCTCGGTTTCTTGAATTTCAAGTGAATTTCTCTAAATTTGAACCGTTTCAAAAAATGTAGCCATGTTCAACTTCGATACCACGGATGTGAGCTGTTTGCTCACATCCGCTACGGCTCCGATGGGCACCAAGCACTCGGTGCCGGTGGCGTCGGCGCAGAGCGAAGGGCGCGCGATGCCGTACTCGTCCTTCGTGAGCGGTGTGCCGCGGAACTTGGACGCTCGGCGCCAGAGCGACGGGAGCACTGGCCCCACGCATCACCACCACGGGAAGATCAGCACGGTGGCGATCCGACCGCACGCGGTCGAGGAGAACATGTCTCCACTCGACATCAAGTGAGGCGCGCTGGATAGAGTTCTTCTCGCGAATCAAAGGCACTCACAATTTCGCATCCAAACTTCAGGATCTCGAACGCGCTCAAGGAGTTCAAGAAGAAGCGGCAGCTCGAGAGCAGGGAGCCGTGCGTACACTGATGGACCGTAGCATCTTGTTAGGCCGCTTGTGCGGAGCCTGACTTCTGGACTGTGCGGCTGCGCAGCGGCAATCCGTTCACGCGGATCCTGCTCAAGTTCCCGCTTGTAGCTGTGCGTTTCGCTGCGCTCGCACTGTGTCGACTCGAACTGACCTGGTGTGGTGGCTCTCGTATCGACAGAAAGCGTTCAACAGCGTGCGCTCAACGTTCGAAGAGTTCGACAAGGGGGAGAAAGGTGGGGTCCTCCTCCTAGTGTTACATGGCTTTTCTGTGGGGAGTGCTCACACTGCATATGGTGTGTTCACAAGGTCACATCGTGTACGCGGACGTCAAGAGCGCATTCGAGAAGCTCGGCGTGAGCCTCTCGGAAGAGGAGATCGGGCAGGTGTTCCAAGAGTCCGACATGCTCGAGAACGGCAAGCTCACGTTCAAAGAGTTCCTCGTGTGCCTCGTGATCGGCTTCGTCCTTCAGGTGTGTGCTGCGCTCGTTGACCACTTGCTTCCTGTGCGGATCAGCAGCCCGCCTGCCTCTCTTACTGGTCGACTGGAACAGAAAATCCCAGCTCCGGAGAGTGAGCAGCTCAGCATCTTCTACGCGCCACTGTGCGTCGACTAGTGAGGAGCTCAAGTGGCTGTGCGCGTCGCTCTGCTTACCTCCTTCGTGCGTTCGTCATACGTTGCAGGGCTCCGAAGGACACGGATGCAAGCACCTCGAACACGACTCTACTGTTCGGAGAGGTGCGGTTGATCTGTGTGAACTGTCGGGCAAACGGGAGTCGCTGAGTGGGCTAGAGCGACCGACAGGGCAACAAGCTGCGCATCGCGTTCCAGCTCGCGGTGGATGCGTTCCTGTGGTTCGACGTGGACGGCAGCGGGCTCATCAGCAGGTTTGACGAGTGCCTGGAGGCTTGGCAGCCCGATCGATCGGCCACTGACTGTCGCACCTTGTCGACAGAGACGAGATGGCGATGCGACTTGGCGCGTCGACGCAGCTCCACTCGCCGACCAAGTCCACGCAAAAGGGGCGTGCAGGCTCCCACCGAGGTGCGCAGTGGGGCTGGTCGTGTTCGGGTAGGACGACGCTCGCGTGTTGACATGCGATCCCATGCTGCTGTAGACATGGGGGACATGTCGATCAACTCGGAGATCTGGGAGCGCCGATTCAACGAGATGGACTGGAACCACGACGGCACGATTCAGTTTAAAGAGTTCCTCATGGCGTTCGAGTCCTGGGTCGGGCTGGACGACGACGACGCCGGCGACGGCACACATTGACCGTGAAGGGTGCTACACAAGCGGTAAGCCATCGCTTTGACCAGCTTGCCAGCCGCAGTAGTATCGTCTCTTTATACACGATCGACAGCAGCTCAGCTCCGAGCCATGTGGTAACGACGAACGACCAGCTCGAGCGAGTGACGAACGCACACGCCTTGCTGCGCAGCGCTCTCATTCGCCCTGCCTGGCCGCACCATTCGGAATCGAGATGCGGGTGAACGGCGGGGACTCGGCGCTGATCTCAACGCGGCGTGGACGCGGCTGCGAGGCCTCGAGGAGCTTGAGAATCGCGCTCAGGTGTACTTCCTGCATACTCAACTGCGCTTGCAGCCGCTCCTGCGACCAAGAGACATCAGTGAACCTTCCTCTTCACCCTCACGAACGCTCGCAGCGAGCAAGCGGACATACCTGCGATCTTGTCAGCTCATCGACCTTCTCCTGGAGGCGCTCGATGTGTGCGTTCGCGTACACTGCTTGCGCTATCGGCGATGGCTCGGACCTTGGCGAGTCGAATTGACCTGTGGCACCAGAGCGACACACACGGTCAGGATCGGGAGGGAGGACAGCGGCAGCGCTCGGCGCTCGTCGTACCGTTGAGGAACATGTTGTTGAGGTTCGTGGCGCTCATGGAGAAGACGCCCTGTGAGAGCGTGCGCTGCAGCATCGCCTCCTTCTCCTCGCGCTCCTTCTCGAGCATCACCTCGACGAAGCCGCTGCTGAGCACGGCGCCGGGGATCGTGAACAGGATGATGCCCCAGAGCGCGAGGATGGACGAGAAGAAGCGGCCGCCGCTCGTGATCGGCACGATGTCGCCGTAGCCGAGCGACGTGATCGTCTCCACGGCCCACCACGCGGACACGCCCATGCTCGAGAACACCTCTGGCTGCGCCTGGTTCTCGAAGAAGAAA